>JAJTUB010000008.1:1244704-1328136 GCA_036971345.1 Dactylellina drechsleri
TTTAATAAAAACCGCACCACCAAGAAACCATTTTACTAAAAATAGTAATAAATTACTAAAAATAGTAATAAATTACTAAAAATAGTAATAAATTACTAAAAATAGTAATAAATTACTAAAAATAGTAATAAATTACTAAAAATAGTAATAAATTACTAAAAATAGTAATAAATTACTAAAAATAGTAATAAATTACTAAAAATAATAATAAATTACTAAAAATAGTAATAAATTACGGTTTTTAATTAAATTTATAACCCAAAAAAACCATTAAAAAAAAAAAAAACCACCCAGCGGTTCCCCATGACCCCTCTCAAACCGACCCAACCCGCTGGTTTCTGGGTTAAAACCAACCCATGTCGCACTCTAGTTGTGTTATAAATATTGAAAAACTTAAAATTTTAAAATTTAAATAATCTTTTTATAAAACAAATTCTATTTGATAAAGCTTGTTAGTATAATTATAATTAAAATAAAAAATTACTATTCTACTACTAAAATTTTTAAAACTTATTTTAGCAAAATAAAAAAAATATTAATAATAATATATATAATTAAAAAATTTGAAATTTTATAAAACTCAAAACTAACTTAACAAATTTATATATAAAAACTTTGTAACAAAATTAATATAATTAATATTTATGATTATGTCACAGACCTATGGTCTTGATAGTACAACTACCTACACCTTGTTCTACGCTATATCGTTCCCAGCTCTACTTATCACACTTCCTATATAATATCTATTTCCCATATACCTATACTTACTTATTCTGTTTTCTGACTTTTATTACATAATTTCCATATATTACATTACTTGTATGTATTTATGCATATACATACAAGCGACCCAGTATACTTACACACAGATACAAACAAACAACCAACTTATGTACATATATATATATATAAGTATATAATTACTTATATTTGTATGAAGCATCTTTATATATATAAGATTATTGTTAGAACTGATAAATAATTTTTATTTTTTATTAGTCAACTTAAATATAATATAGACTTATAGTTTACTATTACCTTATTATTATTATATTTTCTATATAATAGTTTTATTGTTTTTAATAACATATATACTTCCCTAAATTAAAATTTGAATAATAGGATTGAGAAACAGAAGTTAGAGTGAGCTTGCTATAACTTTCCAGGGTTATAAGTATAATACTTTGACTGATCTAACTTAGTTCAGATGGAAGATCTATATGCATATCAAATTATTTTACATTTAAAAACATCTAAGAACATTTCCTTGAAAATATAGAATTAAGAAATGTTTCAAATTTAAAATCCATCAAAAACAAAAATGAAGAATACAATTATTTTTATAAAATACAAAAACAACAATCAAGCAGAAAAGTACATTTCATTATACAAATATTAGAATATTAAAAACTTAATAAAAAATAAAAATTAGTAATTACACTTCTTAAATTAATATTTAAAACTACTATAAAAAAAGTATATATCAATAACTAAAATTATATCTACACTTTTAACATAAAAACACAGACTATAAAAAAAATACTTGAAAAAAACTTAAAAAAAATTCAAAAAAAAAAAATATTAATATACAAAATATTAGTATATATAAAAAAACACATTAGAAATTTAAATATAATAATAAAAATTCTAGAACAAATAGAATAATAATTTAAAATAATAATCACAGAACAGCTACCAATATTACCAATAAACCTTTCTAATCAAAATATTAAAAATTTTATAGAAATCCCAGAAGATGAAATTGTTGAAATGATTAGTTTTACTAAGAACTCTAACAAGGCACCCAAATTGGAAAACCCAATTAAATTCAAAAAACAATTTAAAAAATTTGATTAATTTCTTAATTAGCTTTTGATTTATTATTTCTTTAATACAAATCAATTTCCTACAGATGAATATAAGATTTATTTTGTAGAAATATACTTAGAAAAATTATTTTTTTATACTTTTATAATTTACTTAAAGAAACGAAGTAGCTACAATAAAAAAAAACATAAAAACAAAAAATTTGAATAAATATATTTAGATATTTATAAGGTATTTACTAATATTAATTATTTTATTATCTTTTTTTAATAGAAATATGGATATAAGAATAAAGAAGAAAAAGTATAATATAAAATTATTACTTTATACTAAACCTATTTAATATAAAATTATTTTTAAAAGTTTAATTGTTATGTTTTGTTTATAAAATATAATAATATATAATTTTTTGATTTTACTAAAAAAGGACTTAAATTAATAATCTATATTAAAATTATTAAAGAAAAATTTAGGACTCTAGATATAACTTATATGGAAATGTAAAACCTTATTATATAAATAAACAACTTTATTTTTTAATAAAATTAATAAAAATTAAATTAATTCTGAAAAAATTATTAAGGAAATTGTTTTAATAATATATTAAGATAAAAAAAAACTAGATAATATTGTTTTTATAATAATTATCAAAATTATTATTCTAGAAATAATGTTTACTAAAAATATAAATCTATTTTAATGGATTTTAACACCACTAATTATCGATAATATAAAAATTTATTAAAATTTAATATAATTATCTATTATAATTATAATAGATTAGGATATTTTGCTAGAGACTGCCAATAGTTAAAAAAAAATCAGCCCAAGTATATCCAATTCATTTAATCAAAAATCTTGGAAAAATAATAAAAATAATATAAGGAATTGGTATAATAGATTTATACCATCCAGAATATTTCAGTACCAGAATTGCTAACTCTATCACATAAAATAATTATTCCCTCTTAAAGAAACAAACCTGTAGTATACCCAACATCTGAAGAAAAACTTCAAATATTATAAAAAATTATATAATAAGAAAATGATGAAGACATTAATAACACCATATCTGATGCCCCAATACATATTTTAAGTAAAGATTTAGAATTAGTTATTTGCAAACTTATATTTTTATCTTATGATCTTATAGCACACAAATACCATTGGATATGGAATTATTTTATGCCAAAAAAACACTTTAGATATCAACAAAATTCAAATAAAGAATTATAGTAATTTTATGTTGTACTTGTTCCAAAACAATTAGCTAGGGAAATATGTTCCAAAATTATTTTTAAAATTACTTTCTTTGAACTACAAGTCCATTTATGAAGACTTTATCAAAAATTAAGAGTAATATACAATGAAATTGACACTAAACTTGGAAATAAATACCCATATAAAAGGAAAAATTGCTAAAACTAATTGATTACCCCAAATAATTTAGGAGGAATTGGATATGAAGATTTATTTAATCTATTATAATTAATTTTTATTGATAACTATACCTAAAATTATAGAACTTATCAATACCGATTTTGTAAAATTAATGATATTTATAAATTACGAAACTTATGTGATATATGTTTAGACAAAATCCCCATAGAAAGATACTACTTTGTAGAAAAATTATAAAGAAGTTACTATAAATTTTATTAATAAGTTATTTATCTTACCATAATAAATCTATATAAAGCAGAATTAGTATAAAACTTTATAATTTTTTATTTTAAAAAAAAAATATTTTGTTTTAAAACTTTATAAAATATAATCTTTATTAGACCATATTCTCTGATATTCAAAACACACTACATAATTTGTTTGCAAAGAAGGAGCTACTATATTATTTATAAAGGATAATTTTCTGCTTATATTAATTATATACAAGAATAAACTAATATTACCAGAGAATTATATTAAATTAAAATTATATTTAAAAAAGAAACTTACCCTTAATGTTTATAGTAATTTATAATAAAAAAATTTTAATGAATCTATATTTATAAATATTATATGATAATTTTATTATTTACTAGAACTTTAAATTAGTTTGGTTTTAGAATTTGGAGTAATCTGAAAGGTTTAGTTTTAGTTTTATTAAAAAAGGACCTAATAAATAACTAAACTTAATTAATGATAAATATTTTAATATTAATACTATCATTAATGGAATTTTTGTTAATGTATTTATAGATAATAGTACAGAAACTTCTTATATCTTGATTAATTATATTACTTAAAAACATTTTCTGATATGATTTAAGAGTACTTACTATAATATTATTGTTTTTGGAAAAAATATTTTAAAAATTGTTTATTATGAAACTACTATAACTATCCTTATCAACAAATATCATAAAAAATGAATAATTAATATTCTTGACTTTTAAAAAAATGATCTAATTTTAGGTTTTGATTAGTTACAGGAATATGATCTTATTATTAGTTAAAAAAACAAGACTTTTGACTTTACTTATTATAACTGTCAATGATTTTGTCTAAATAATAATCATAAAACAAAAAAAAAAGAAATATATTTATGACTTATAGAGTATTTTTTTGATAAAAAAATCTATTATCAATTTTAAAATAAATTTAATATTTTTAAATATATATGGTTTAAGATTAAAGATGTTTGTGAGACTGTCAAAGAAATTATTAAAAATATTGTTAAGATTCTTAAATGGATTTTTAAATAAATTAAGACTTTTGAAAAATTATTTGACAAAGAAGCCCTACCAGAACTTAATAAATTTATTTATGAAATACCAATTTAAGAAAGTATTATTCCTAAATTTATATCTATTTATGCTTACACATAAGAAAAATTTGAAGTATTTCAAGAATACTTTAAAGAAAATTTATGTAAAGGATATATTTGACCATTTTAATTTCTAACCAAACACCCTATACTATTTGTACCCAAGAAAAATGGAAAATTATAAATATGTATAGATTATCGAAGCCTCAACACTATTATTATTAAAAATCGAATAGAATTACCTTAAATAGATAAGTCGCTAGATTGACTATAAGGAACTAAAAAATTCACCAAAATAAACATAATAATCAGATATCATAATTTTAGAATTACACCTAAAGATATTTGGAAAATAGTTTTCAGATACTGATATAAACTATTTGAATATATAATCATACCTATAAAATTAACTAATATATTAGCATTGTTTTAAACCTTTATAAATTATATTTTTAAAGACTATATTGATAAAATATATATTATCTACCTCAATAATATACTAATATATAATTACAATCCAGAAAAACATAGGAAACATATTATCCTTATTCTTAAAACACTCAATAAATACAATCTTAAAGTTCAACTCAAAAAAATGGAATTTAAAATTACTAAATATAAATTTTTAGGAGTTATTATAACAATTAATAAAATTAAAATAAATCCCAAAAAAATACAAGCTATCCAAAAATGGTTATAATCAAAAACAATTAAAAACATCCAATTTTTTTTAAAATTATATAATTATTATTGATATTTTATTAAATAGTACAATCATATGTTAACTGTCTTAATTAAGCTCATTAAAATAAAAGCCAAATTTAATATAATTTCTAACCAAATCAATGCTTTTAATACATTAAAACAATCATTTTTTTTAACACCTATATTTCAACTCTATAATCTAAAATTATTTATCAAAATTAAAATTGATGCTTTGGACGCTGTATTAGGCGCATGTTTATACCAATTATATTCCAATAATAAATAGCATCCTATTGCTTATTTATTTTACAAATTTGATGCCACAGAACTTAGATATCCAATTCACAACAAAGAATTTATAATAATTATATAAGCCTATAAAGCATAAAAAGTATATCTATAAACTAAAGAATTTTTCACTATATACTCTGATCATAAAAATCTTACCTTTTTCCTCACCACCAAAGAACTTAGCAGATGACAAGTCCGCTAATAAGAAACACTTAGCAAATACAACATAAAAATTATACACTATAAAAACAAAGAAAATTCAGGAGTAAATGTGATTAGTAGAAAACCTAATCTAATATCAAGAATATAATTAAACAAAAAAACAATCCTAAAAAGAAAACCATTTGAAAATATTACTATCAATAAAACCCTTAACATTATTTTTCATACACTAAATAACCAATTTATTTAGAAATTAAAAAATAATTATTAATAACATCCAATAGCCACCCAAATTTTTTCAAACAATTTAAATATTCCAAAATATTTTATTATTAAACATAAAATTATTTTTTTTAAAGATTTTTATTATATTCCTACTAAAAATCTCTAGCAAAAACTTATCAAACAACATTACAATATATTAACCCATAAATATTTAGGAGTTAAACAAATTTAGGAACTCCTAACCAAGGAATACTTTTGGTTATAAATGTGACAATACATTAAATAATATATTAAGATTTGTAATATATATTATAAAAACAAATTTAGTTGATATTTACCTTACAGTAAACTTCAACCTCATAATACACTATCAGTACTATTTTAAGTTATTTCTTATAACTTCATTTAAAGAATACTAAAATCTCGAGATCCTTTTACCAACACTATATATAACGAAATACTAGTTATTATATGCAAGTTTAGTAAAGTAGCAATCCTAAAACCATAAAACACTAAATGGTTTACAAAAAAACTTAAACAAGTTTATAATAAACAAGTATTTAGTTAATATAAATTATAAATTAAACATATTTATAACAAAGATATCTTATTTTTTAGTAAATTCTGGAATTTAATCAAAAACTAGATCAAAACTAAAATTAATATTGTTAACAAAAAACACGCTTAGATAGATAGAACAACCGAACAAATCATTTAGATAATAAAAATATAATTATATAATTTCTTAAATATTATATAAAACAATTAAGTTAAACTATTTCCTAATTTTGAATTTATATATAATACATCCAAGCACTCAACTACAAAATATATTTCATACAAAATATTTAAAAAATAAAAAAATCCAACAGCAATATTATCACCTTTAATATTAAAAAAAATAATTCCTCAAACAGACAAACATATCAAAAAAATAAAAAATTTCTATAAAAATCTTCAAAAAGATCTCCAGTTCATAATAAAATGAATATCACATTATTACAATTAAAAAAAAACAAAAGTATTATTTTGGAAAGAAGAAAATAAAACATACCTACTTACAAAATACATTAAATAAAAAAGATGATAAAACAAAAAACTCGACTACCAAAAACATAAATTTTTCATAATCACAAAGAAATTCAATAATAATACTTTTAAACTAGAAATTCTAGGACCTACATATATTTATTAATTATTTTATATTTTATTTTTAGAACTAGCCCCAAAAGGCTTAAAAAAAAACCTTGATAATAAAAAACTAGAACTTAAAAATTATATGGAATATAAATTTGAAAAAATCTTAAATGGATTTAATTAAAAAAATAAATATTTTATCAGATGGTCATTTTCTTATGGATTATAAGATAATTCTTGGATTTTAAAAGATAATATACTCCTAGAAATTATTTAAAATTATTTTAATTAGAAAACTACATCATAATTTACAAAATGTAAACATGGAAGACCAAAAAACAGAAATAAGATTGCTAATTAAATAAGAACAAAATTATTAAATAATTCCTGACAAATCCTCTCTATCTCCTTTTCAGTAATTGTTATGTTCGCATTATTTTGCAATTTGATTTTCTTACCTGTTGTATCTTCCTTATCCAATAGATCTTTTTTATAGATAATGGCCTTAAAATGTTTCGATTTTAATTGTTTTAATTCCTTTCGTTTTTGTATTAACCGAGCGAATAATTCGGCTTGTTCTTCTTCTAACCTTTCTACTTCCTTTTTTTTTTCATCCAATTGATGGTCTAGCCGATTTATTATAAAAATATTAGCCATATTTATTTAAAAACTTAAATAAGTATTTATAAGAATTAGTAATACAATTCTTTCGTTTATTTTGAGTATAGATAAAACAATTCTGATAACCCAACATAACTACACAAAAATAATTGTTTCTAGCGTAGTACTCACAAAAAAAAAAAACAGGAATTCCAAATTTTTTAATATAATCAGCTAAAACATTGTAATATTAATAAATAGAATTCTATTTTTAATAATATTCTACCGGCATTTGTATTTGATTTCAGAAATATATTAATTATTCTTTTGCAAGAATGTTTTAAAATTTAAGTTTTAAGTTATTATTTTAATTTAATTACTATCCTTTTATACACTGTTTGCTTATATTATTTTTATTTTATACAGCCCATACAGACAAAAGTTTTATATAGAATACCAATTTATACTAAAAATATACCTATACCAGATATTAACTCTATGAAATAGCCTTAACTACATAAAACTCAACTTCTACATAAACCTTTACCTCTTACAAAAACAAAGTCCTCACAAAAATTATTTTTATACAAAAACCTATTTCTTAAAAGAAAGAAATAATATCATAGACCTATAATCTTAACAATATAATTACCTGCACCTTATTCTACACTATATTATTCCCAGTTCTACTTATCACACTTCTTACATAATATTCGTTTCCTATGTACCTATACTTACCTATTCTGTTCTCTGACTTTTATCATATAATCCTTATATATCACATTACTTATACGCATTTACACATATGTGTATAAGTGATCCAATACACTTGCATGTAGATACAAGCAAACAATTAACTTGCACACATACACACATATACAAGTATATAATCACTTATATTTATATAAAACATCCTTATATATATAAAACTACCATTAGGATTGATAAATAGTTCTTATTTTTCATTAATTAACTCAAATATAATATAGACTTATAGTTTACTATCACCTTATTATTATTACATTTTCTATACAACAGTTCTACTATTCCTAATAACACGTATACTTCCCTAAATCAAGACTTGAACAATAGGACTGAGAAATAGAAGCCAGAGTGAGCTTGCTGTGACCTCCCAGGGCCACAGGTGTAACAGATTATAAAAATTAAAATTTCAAAAGTTAGTAAATCTTCTTCCAAGCTAACTGGTTTTAAAATTATAATAATTTTTAATATTTTCTAAATATTTTTATTTGCATTATTTATATTAACTATAAAATCTAGAATTACTATTTATATTATTATTATAAATTTTATTATTTTAAATTTTAAGCTTATAAATATATAAATAATAATAAAAATTTATATACTTTTTAGTGTTTTAAAAACAATATTTTTAATTATTATTAAAAGATTTACATTCTTATATAAATTTTAATATTATTAGTTTTTTATACTATTTATAAAACTTACATTCATCAGCAAAAAATCTGGTAGCCTGAGAGGATCTTTGGTGGTGTTGAGAGGTTGCAGGAGTTGTGTAGAGGATGGTCTTAGACACTCAAAGGCTAACACTTTATTAAAAATTATTTTCACCAAATATATCTAAATTAATAGCGAAAAGAATTATCAAAAGCACAAAAGAAGATGCTTAAAATTTTTAAAATATTTTTAAAAAAATTCAAAATTTGTTAGATTTATATATGTATATATAACTTTAATTATTGATTATTATATTCCTTCCTTTTTTTAAAAAAAATTTTTTGAATAATATTTTTTATTTTAGTTTGGAGGTAGATATTAAAAATTTGTTATAGATTTTCTGCAACTTCTTCATTATTTGATTGATTAAATAAGATATATGTTTTTTAAAAAAAAAAATTATTTTTATTATAAATTATTTATTAGACTAATTAATCTTATATTAAATATATGATTAAATTTAAATAAAAATATTTTTATTATAATTTTTTAAAAGATTGTTATAGTTTTTTTTAATAATCTTATTGTTGATAAATTTTTTTTAATTTTTTTAAATTTTTAAAGAAAATATATTGACTAATTATATTTTAATCTTTTTTAATTTTTTTAATTTAATCTTTTACCAATTTTTTAATATTTTTAATTTGTTTTATTTAATTTTATTATTATTATTACTACTACTACTACTACTATTTTCTCGAAATTTAATTAAATTATTTTACCAACTAGAGTGCGACATGGGTTGGTTTTAACCCAGAAACCAGCGGGTTGGGTTGGTTTAAGAGGGGTTATGGGGAACCGCTGGGTAATTTGATATGGATTGTGGGAAACCGCTAAATAATTTTTCTAAAAATTAAAAACTATTTAAAACCCGACGGTTCCCCGCTTATCAATAAGAATTATCAGATTATGTAATCAAATCACGTGATCACCAAAATTTTTATTATATAATTTTAATTAAAATTTAATAAAAAAAATTAAAAAAATAAAATTGAATTTTTATTAATTTTTTTTTTAATTTAATTCTAATTTTTTTAATTTAATTTTTCGATTTTTTTATGAAAATAATTTAAAATTAGGTATGGGAGATCCTGAAATACGCTAAAACAATTAATAGTTTTTTAGAAAGTTTTTAAATTAAACTTAATTAAATAAAATTAAGCACTAAACTGTTTATAAATAAAAAATACGAATTGATTGATATTTTTTTGAAAATTCAAAAGTTTTCAAAAAAATTTTTGATTTTGAAAAGTTTTTTTGATTTTGCATTTTTTCGAAAACGTTTTGTCGAAAATATAGCCGAACACACCTCCATATATACGATGTATACGTATACGTCGTATATACGTATACGTCGTATATATGTATACGTCGTACTATATACGTATTCGTCGTATATGCGTATATGTCGTATATATGGAGGTGTGTTCGGCTATATTTTCGACAAAACGTTTTCTGCTTAATTTTATTTTTTTAATTTTTTTATCACAATTTAATTAAAATTATATAATAAAAATTTTGGTGATCACGTGATTTAATTTAAAACGGTTTCTTGGCGGTGCGGTTTTTCGTTATTGTTACGGTTTTTAAACCCGTTCTTGGTTTTTTTTTTTTTTTTAAAAACCAACCCGTGGGTGGTTTCGACCGTCTAAAAACCAACCCAACCCGCCCCATGTCGCACTCTATTACCAACTAAAAAAAAATTAGAACTTTGGGAAATTTAATAAAAAATAATGTAAAAATAGTATAATTTTATTATTATTATATTTTTTTGGATTATTGCCTATATATTATCTAGTTACATTCTCAAAGTATTAATTGAAATAATTTTTTTGTGTGAAAAATGGCCATCATTTCCTATTAATTTAATATAATTTTCTTTTAGCTATAAATAAATTAAAATTATTTTACTATTTTTTATAGTCATAAAAATATTTAAATATGTTAAAATTACAACAATCTAATTTATATTTATGTTATAAAATTTAATTATATTAGAATTATCTACTTTTAAACTTTTAAAGTTTTTATACAAGTAATTTGTATTATCTTAAACAAAAATAAATTCAATAACATCATCTGAATAAAATATCTAAATTTTGATATAAATTTTGGAGAAAGGTGGAACTAAAACTTTTAATAATTTTGAAATAATGGTGGTAATAAAAGAAATATTGATAATAAATTTACTAAAAATAATTATAAAAATAAATTAATAGACTCTTAATATTTAGTTATAAATTAACGAATACTTACTATTATTAATAGTTTTTTATAATTTTTTCTTATTTATTTTCTTTTTAGTTTTCTTAATTTTTGTTTTTTTTTGTTTTATTTTTAATTGAAGATTTTTAAAGTCTCTTATAAGACTATTGTTAAAATGTATATATGTTTATTTAAAATAGTATATTTTAAAATAATTCTTATATCTTCCTTATATTTTTTAAATATATTCTGAATAATTTCTTTTAAACTGATAAAAATAGACTTTATTAGATTATCATTAACCAGTTTTGGATTTTTAATATTAATCTAATTATCTATAAAGATTATATTTTTAATAATATTAAAATAAATTAACTTTATAATTTTAAAAATAATTTTTTTTTTTTGCTTAATACTAAAATTTTTTTAGCTAGTCCACTTTTATTAACTGTTAATATAGTGTAAAATATTATATTTATAATTTAAAAAATCTGTAGAATTTACTGCTCTATATTTATTATTTTTGTTTTTACTTATATTTAAGAGTTTAGTATTTTTATTTTTACTAGAGTGCGACATGGGGTGGATTGGGTTGGTTTCTAAATGGTCGAAATCATCTATAAGTCAGTTTTTAGATAATAAAAATTATTTATGGGTTAATTTTTAAACAATTAAAACCACTTATAAATCAATTTTTAAATGGTTGAAACCACCTATAAATTAGTTTTTCTTTAAAAAAAAAAACCAAATACGGGTTTAAAAATTGTGATAATAATGAAAAATTGTATTGTTAAGAAACCGTTTTAAATTAAATCATGTGACTACCAAAATTTTTATTATATAATTTTAATTAAAATTTAATAAAAAAAATAAAAAAAATTAAATTAAATTTTAATTTTTTTTTTTTAATTTAATTTTAATTTTTTTAATTTTATTTTTTCCATTTTTTTATGAAAACAATTTAAAATTAGGTGTGGAAGATCTTAAAATATGCTAAAATAACTAATGCTTTTTTACTAAATTTTTAAATTAAATTTAATTAAATAAAATTAAGTGTTAAATTGTTTATAAACAAAAAATACAAATTAATTAATTTTTTTTTAAAAATTCAAGAATTTGGGAAAAGTTTTTAAATTTTAAAAAGTTTTTTAAAAAACATTTTATTAAAAACATAGCCAAACACACCTCCATATATATAATATATATGTATATACAATATATACATATATAGTACAATGTATATGTATATAGTACAACATATATACATATATAACAAATATGTATATAGTACAACATATATATATATACAATATATACATATATAGTATGACATACACATATATATAATAAATATATATATAGTATGACGTATATATATATAATATAATATATACATATATAATATAACGTATACACATATATGATAAATATATATATAGTACGACATATATATATATATGATGTATACGTATATAATACAACATATACGCATATACAATGAATATGTATATAGTATGATATATACACATATACAATATATACGTATATAATATGACATATATACATATACGATATATGTGTATATAGTACAATGTATATGTATATACAACATATGCGTATATAGTATGATGTATACATATACGCCGTATATATAGAAATATATTTAACTATATTTTTGACAAAACGTTTTTAAAAAAACTTTTCAAAATTTAAAAACTTTTCCCAAACTCTTGAATTTTTAAAAAAAATTAATTAATTTGTATTTTTTGTTTGTAAACGGTTTAGTGTTTAATTTTATTTAATTAAATTTAATTTAAAAATTTGTTAAAAAAGTATTAGTTGTTTTAGTGTGTTTTAAGATCTCCTATATTTAATTTTAAATTATTTTTATAAAAAAATAGAAAAAATGAAATTAAAAAAATTAAAATTAAATTAAAAAAAAAAAAAAAAAAATTCAATTTAATTTTTTTAATTTTTTTTATTAAATTTTAATTAAAATTACATAATAAAAATTTTGGTGATTACGTGATTTGATTACATAATCTGATAATTCTTATCGATAAGCGGGGAACCGTCGGTTTTTGGATGGTTTTTAATTTTTGGAAAAACCACCTAGTGGTTCTCCACAATCTATATCAAACTACCCAGCGGTTTCCTATGACTTATATCAAACCACCCAGTGGTTCCTTACAACCCATATCAAACTACTTAGCGGTTCCTTATGATCCCTCTCAAACCGACCCAACCCGCTGGTTTCTGGGTTAAAACCAACCCATGTCGCACTCTAATTTTTACTATTTCTACTATTTTTATTATCTCTTTTATCTTTTCTACCATTATCTAATACTAGACTTATAAAATTTGTTAATTCTATAATTTGGTATATTAATTTTTTAATTTAAATAATTATTAAAAAGTTAGCAACAACTTGCTGGTTATCATTTAAAATAAGATTTTTAAATCTAATCTAGTATATATATATAAGTTAATATCCTATAATAAACTTCTAATATTTTATAAAAACTTACTTCTTAAATTTATTTTAGCGATTATTTTATCTTTTAACCTAAAATAAGCATAGTTAAGATTATCCAAATCAAAATTAATAATAATTTTTATATTAGCAATTTTACTATATCTTCTACCTAGGTATAAACTATTAGCAAACACTAAAAGCTTTTTATAAAATTCTAATTTTTATTTTTTGATTTTCAAAAGGATTGTTCTTTAATTATGTTGTTAATTTTAAAAATTCTTACAGCCTTATTATTTCTTATGATTATTATATTGATATTAATTTTTTTAATTAAAAAATTATTAGTTGACTTTTGGTGTCTTATAGTTTATTATTTCAGGATATTTACTAATTTTTATATATATTTTTTTTTAATAATACAATTCTACTATTATTATTATTATTATTATTATTATTATTATTATTATTATTATTATTATTATTACTATCTTTACTACTATTTTTATTATTATTTTTAATTTTATTTTTAGTTTTATTTTTCTTTTTTTTTTTTTTTTTTTTTTTTTTTTTTTTTTTTTTTTTTTTATTTTTTTTTAATTTTATTTTTATTTTTATTTTTCACTTTTTTTTTTTTTTTCTTATAATAGGTATTATCTTATATTTATTAATTAAAGTTTTTTTATAATCTGAAATAAAATTTTAAAAATTTATTATTTATTTGGTTTTCTACTAATAGGTTTTTTACTTATACTTTTATTAAAAATTTTTTTATTATTTTTTTTATTTGGTGGTTTAGATGATTTTGCTGCTGTTATTAATTTTCTAGTGTTTGTTATTAGATTGTTTGAATTTTTTAGACATTCTAGTCTTAGACTTTTATGTTTAAAATTAATAGATGTGAAAATTAACCCAATGTTGGTAGAATTTTCGGATAAATCAGGGTTTTCGGTTTTATTAAGGTTTTTAATATCAAAATTAGATTTTAAATAACTAGCATATAGTGGCTTTTTCGCCCCTAAAAGCCGATCGCAGCGAAATCAATTCAAATAATCCAAATTATAATATAAACTGTAATAATTGTAATCCAAACTGTGATAATAATTGTGATGATGAAAATAATCCAAATTATAATATTGGATTGATTAAAACTACAATCAAAATTATAATAATATAATTGATCAAAACTATAATCAATATAATTGATCAATATAATCAATCGAACCAATTAATCATAGGCATAATCCAAACTGTGATCAAATAAATTAATCCAAGCCATAATCCATACAGTTGATCCAAATTATAATCAAACAAACTAATCAAATGTGTGATCATAACCATAATCCAAACCATAATTAATAGGTATAATCGAAATTATAACGATAGAAGTAATATAAATCGTAATCAATCCAGTTAATTAATACAATTGATCTAAACTGTGATTGTAACTGTGATTTAAACCGTAATTTAAATGATTATTAATACACATAATCCAAACTATAACAATAGAAGTAATTTGAACTATAATTAATATAATTAATCTAAACCATAATCAATTTAATTAATTTAAACTATAATCAAACCAATTAATCAAACATGTGATCATAACTATAATTATAACCATAATCGTAGCTATAATTATAACCATAATCTAAACAATTATTAATAAGCGTGATTCAAACTATAATTAATATAATTAATCTAAACCGCAATTAATCCAATTAATCCAAATTGTGATTAAACCAATTAATCAAACACATAATTGTAACCATGATCATAATTGTGATTGTAGCTGTAATTGTGACTGTGATCTAAACTGTTATTAATAAGCGTGATTCAAACTATGATTAATATAATTAATCCAAACCGCAATCAATCCAATTAATCTAAACCGCGATTAAACCAATTAATCAAACGTGTGATCATAACCATGATTGTAACCGTGATCGTAGCTGTAATTGTGACCATAATCTAAACCATTATTAATAAGCATAATCGAAATCGTAACAATAGAAGTGATACAAACCATAATCAATCCTATTAATCAATACAATTAATCCAAACCATGATTATAACCGTAATCTAAACCGTAATCTAAACAATTGTTAATAAGTGTGATCCAAACTGTGACGATAAAAATGATTCAAACTGTGATTAATATAATTAATCCAAACCATAATCAAACCAATTGATCGAACACATGATCATAACCATGATCATAACCATGATCGTAGCTGTAATTGTGACCGTGATTTAAACCGTTGTTAATAAACGTGATCGAAACTGTGACGATGGAAGTGATACAAACCGCGATCAATTCTATTGATCAATACAATTGATCCAAACCATGATTGTAACTGTAATCTAAACTGTTGTTAATAAGCATGATCCAAAACATGACAATAGAAGTAATACAAACCACAATAGAGGCCATAATCAATTAGGAGGCATACTACCCTCTTAACCCCCCTGCAAAACCATAACAAATATCACAACAATCTAAATTTAATTTAAAAAATTAACAGGAAAGACCCCCACCAACCCCCCTTTTCAAATAAATCCTATTAACTCTATAATAATCACCTAATTTTACATAAAACAACTCGCGGGGGAAACCCCCACAGACCCCCCAGCGCGTGCGCGCAGCCACGTGATGATACTTTTGTAAAGTGGAATTTTTTTGCAGAGTCTCCTAAACTATATCGATCTGCGATCGAATTACTTTGGTATTTTTTATTAGTTTATAAATATTTAATACTAGTTCTTTAATCATAATTAAAAAATAAAACTAATTACCTTATAATTTATTATTTAACTAAAAAAAAATAAATATATATACTATTATTAAAAGGTTTAAATCTGATATATTATAGTATAAAAATAAAATTTAAGAAATTAATATTCCAAGTCTGTTATCAGATTTTTTATATATTTTTAAATTTTTACAATATTAACAAATAGTTTTTTATTAATTTATTATAAATTAACTTTATTTATTATTTTATTATATATTAGTTGTTTGATATTAAGAAAGTTAGTTATTTTTAATTTGTATTTTTTAATAAATTCATTTCTAAATATATTAAATTTATTAGAAGATGAGCAAAAACTACTTCTATTATCTTAAAAATCAAAAATAATTAATATTATATAAAGTAATTTTAATAAAAATAATAATATTAAATTTAAAAATTATTTTCTAAAAAATTCTTTATATTTGATAAAAAACAAAAAAAAATATGTTACTTTAATTAAATATTAATAATTAAAATATTAGTTAACTATATAATTTAACTTTTAAATTTATTTATAATAATAGACTATGTGCATACTTTTAAAATCTAATAATAAATTTTTAAAATCTAATAAATAATAATATTAAAATATTATTAGTTAGTAATTAGTTAAGAGTAAGATTACTAATAAAAAAATTAATAAATTTTTTAAATCTGCTAAATAATAAAATTAATACTAGTAATATAAATTAATTAACTAAATTAAAATTAATATTTTTATTTAAATTATTATTAATATCTTCAAAATTTTTATTATTTTTTAGATTTTCTATAAGATTTTTAAGAAGCTTTAAGAAAACTATAGTCTATTATCCTATATTTGATATAAAATCTTCTTAAATAAAAAGTTTAATAACTTCTTTTTTAACTAGTATTATAATATTTATTGTATTAATTGTTTTAACTTATAGTTAATTAATAATAAAAATATAAATTTATCTAGATTTTAAAATTATTTATTTTTTTAAATATAATAAGATTAGTTTTAAATTTTATATACTTTGATAAAGCTAAAACTTTCAATTATTTTTTTTATATTTTTTTTTTAATAAGTATTAGATTTTTTATTTACTTTATTTATATTTGTACTAATAAAAGTACATCAGAAGATTTTTGGGAAAGTATATTTGAACAAATATAAGAAAATTATTTATAAATATATAAAAATAAAAAAAAAGTATTTTGTTAATTAAAGAAACTTAAAAAAGAAAATTGTTTTAAAAATATAAATATATAATTTTTAAAAAAAGTAATTAAAAAACAAAATAAAGAAAGTTTTAAGAAAAATATATTAAATCTAATTATTAACTAAATTTAAATAAAAATAAAAAATTTATTTATAAAAGTAATTTAGTTATATGTTTTAGCCTATTTTTACATATTTATAGACAGCCTTATAATACTGAATAGAAGATATTATATTATCCTAAATCAATATAATTATTAATAAACTAATATTGTTTATTAATTTATACTAATTAAGCAAAAAATAAAATTTTGTTTTTATAAATAATAATATAATTTGGTCAGATTCTAGATAATAAATAAAAGTTATTAAATAATAAATTATTAAAAACTTAAATTAAGTTTTGTAATTTTTAAATTTAGCTATTTTTAAATAATCAAAGTTTAGTAATTAAAAGTAATTTATAATTTTTTTAAAGATATGGATTAAAGATAATAAAAATATATTTAATATAAAATAGTAAATATCTAAAAAAAGACTTATACTAGTAGCCTTTATAATTTTAATTTATAAAAACAAAATTATATTAAAATTGGCTTCTACATTATTAGAATAATCTAGTACAACATATTGGGTGTATAACATCTTTTAAAAAATTTATGAAATTTAGAATTAGTATATATAATTGATTATATAGTTAATAATTGAATTTGGATAAAAGGGATTCTGACTTATTTGCTATTAGATTTAAAATATTAGTTAAATAACTTTTATAAATTACTTATAACCAATCTTTTTTAATATAAGAAAATAAATAATATCATAGATCTAGTAATTTAAATTTTTAAATAAAACAATTAATAGTCCATTAACTAGGATTTAATAATAATTATAATTTTTTAAAACTATAAATTTCTTTTTAAAACTTTGGAATATCTATTAAAAGAAATAAATAAAAAAATAAATTAACAAATTAAAAAAGTAATAATTTATTAGTAAAGTCTTTAAACAAACATTTTAAAATTAGTAACAAATTTAATAAATCCAATTATTAAAAAAAAAAAAAGATTTTTAGAATTCAAATATTATAATTTAAAAATACAATAATATATTTAATACTAAAAAATCTAAATTAGGAAATTAATATAATTCAAAAATTAATATCTATCTTTAAGGAATTTATAAAATAATTCTAATACATCTATCAACCAACCTTATAAATACCTGAACAGTTATATAGAGTCTGCAAAGTAAATTGCCATAAATTAAAAAGATTTATAAAAACTTTTATTAGTTTTTACATATTTGTATATATACTTTAAAATTAAATCAATACTATAAAAAAAAAACTTAACCTTAATTTTAAGAAAATTATTCATAATTTTAACATTCTAAATTACCTACCTATTAAATATTTATATTATAATATTATTAATTATATTGTATATTTATTATAATAACTAGTATATACATTAAATCTGGTATATACTCTTTGTAAAAAATATAATTTATACAAAGAACATTTTTATTCTAAAATGCATACTGCTGACTGGTGGTGGGAAGAATAAATAGTATAAACTTAATATATTATATAAGAAATTTAACTAATAATAACTTTGTTTAGGAGCGGATGTTATAAGGCAAGATAGTAATTTTTATAATCTGTATATTGAATAATTTATATTTAACTAACTTCTTTAGTGATAAAAAAATCTGGCTAATATATATTACAGTTAGCAACTTGCTTTTTTATATCCATAATAAACTATCAAACTATACTTATATACTACTTACTCTACTTCCAACTCCGCCAAAAAAAATACATCTAAATTTACAGTAAAAAAATTAAGTTATTAATGATATTTAAAAAATTATTTAAAAAATTCTTTTTTTTTTAGCAGCTACTATAAGTTTTACAAAAGATATAATAAAACTTAAAATTAATATAATTTGTACTAATAGTTTAGTTCAAAAATGTTATTTATAATTAGCTAATTGGATTGTAGATTATATTAAATATTATAAACTTTTGAATATTAATAGTTACTAGTTGTGTATAATATGTAAAATCAACTTCTAAAATCTGGAAATATATACTTTAATAGGTTTATTTTAAGATTATTATAATTATAAAAAAGTAAAAGCTAAATTATAATAAAATAATATAACTTATTATAAATATTAAAAATTAAAATATTATTTAAAATAAAAAAAATTTAATAAAAATTTAATAATTTTTTATTAATTTCCTAGTATTTGTTCTAATATTCTTTTAAAACCAGATCTTTTTACAATTTTTATTTTAGTATATTTATATATATTATTAAATAAATATTATTATTTATTAAAAAATATAAAAGATTAAATATATTTAATATAGCTTAAACTAGATTCTAAATATTTTTTAAATTCTATAAATTTAAGCTTGCCTTTTTATAAATTATTTAGTAGTAAGGTAAAAAGTTAAAATCTGCTAACTAAATTTTTTTTTTTATACTAATAATTACTCTAAATACGCCACCAACCTCTCAGCAACCAATTTTTAATAAAATTTTTACATATATTCAAATATTTTTAGAATTTTATTTATTTATATAATATAAAAGTTATACAATAGTAACTTTAAAATATCTAAAAAATTATTAGCAATAATTTTATATTATAAAAAATATTTTTTTAAAATATTAAAATATTGGACAAAAATAAAAATTTAAACTAGTATATTTGTAGTATAAGTCAAACACCAGAAAACAATTTGCAGACTCAAAAAATCAATATAAAAAAAATTTAACAAATAAATTATAATAAATTGATTTTGAATACATTTCTAATCTTTAGTAATTGGAAATTTTTAATATTATTAAATTTTATTAACCACTGAAATATTCATCTATTAACATTTTAGAAATCTTTGTTTTAATAAACTACTCAACAAATTCATATTCGTAGTTACTATTAAATAATAATAATTAATCTTTTAACATAAATATATGTTTAAATAAATTTGTTACTAAATTTCTTATGTTTGGAAACATTTTTATATAAGTTTTATTTATATTAAAATTATTTGGTATTTATATATTGTTATTATTAGGATTAATAAATTGTTTAGAGTTATCTATAAGGTTTATAATATTTATTGTTTTTTTAATTATATTATAAAATAGTTATAAGTAATATGTTTATTTATGAATTATTTATTATTTATTTTGCTTATATTTCTTCTTGTAAAATTAATACTTAAAAATTATAATCTGATTTTCTATATTAGAATAAATACTAGAAAATTTTAATATATTTATAAACAAACTTTAAAAAATATAAATAATAAGTTAATAAACTACTTAAATCTAAAATAATTTTTTTTTTTTTAAAGTTAAGCTAACCTTGTATTAGTAAAAATATTTCAATTATATTTCATAAATCTAATATTTAATATAGGAAGGCTAACTGAATTTTTAAAATATAAATTAATATTATATAATTTCTTTAATAAAGATTTACAACAATAAAATATTTATTAATATATTATAAGAATATTTTTATCTAAAAAAACTTCTAGAAAACTTTATAAAATTTATAGATAATTATTATAAAGCAAACTGTAAATTTCTATATAATATATTTAAGTTTTTAAATTTGAAATAATTTAATTTAACTTGCCAACTATTATTATAATTATATTAAATCTATTATAATATTAATAATTTGTACCTATATTAATTAAATTTTCCAACCATTAAACACGCTAAAACGACTAGTGCTTTTTTACCGAGTTTTTAAATTAAATTTAATTAAATAAAATTAAGCACTAAACCGTTTACAAACGAAAAATACGAATTGATTGATTTTTTTTTGAAAATTCAAAAGTTTTCAAAAAGTTTTTGGATTTTGAAAAGTTTTTTTGATTTTGCATTTTTTTTGAAAACGTTTTGTCGAAAACATAGCCGAACACACCTCCATATATACGACGTATACGTATATAGTACGACGTATACGTATACATCGTATATATAGACGTATGTTCGGCTATGTTTTCGTATAGCCGAACACACCTCCATATATACGACGTATACGTATATAGTACGACGTATACGTATACATCGTATATATAGACGTATGTTCGGCTATGTTTTCGACAAAACGTTTTCAAAAAAAATGCAAAATCAAAAAAACTTTTCAAAATCCAAAAACTTTTTGAAAACTTTTGAATTTTCAAAAAAAAATCAATCAATTCGTATTTTTCGTTTGTAAACGGTTTAGTGCTTAATTTTATTTAATTAAATTTAATTTAAAAACTCGGTAAAAAAGCACTAGTCGTTTTAGCGTGTTTCAAGATCTCCCACACCTAATTTTAAATTGTGTTCATAAAAAAAAATCGAAAAAATTAAATTAAAAAAATTAAAATTAAAATTAAAAAAAATTAATTAAAATTCAATTTTATTTTTTTTTATTTTTTTTATTAAATTTTAATTAAAATTATATAATAAATTTTTGGTGGTCACGTGATCTGATTACATAATCTGATAAATTCTTATCGATAAGCGGAGAACCGTTGACTTCTCAACTTCAAGTTATTTAGAATTATGTGATAGCTTATTTACGTAGCTCTTTCCAAACCGTTAGTATGTGTTTATAAAAATGTATTGTTACAACAGAGAAAACCTATTTTAAACCAAAAAAAAAGCCAAAATCAAATTAAAAGGTAATAAAAATTTATATCAAGATTTTTTTTTGATTTAATAAGATATTGGCTTCTTTTTTTCTCAATAAAAAACCCAAATCAGGAAAAAGTAAATTGATTCCCCGACTCAAAAAATTTTTCTAAGCTTGTTCCTTGCTATTCCTAGTATATTTTAAACACTGCTTCTAATCATTAAAATGTTTAAAATCATTTCAAATAAAATATTAAACTATTAAATTAAGAAAATTCAAATAACATCAATTAAAATCTGTTCATTAAAATATAAATTTATTATAAAAAACTTATATTTATCAAAAATAGTGCTCGAAAAAATAAGCAATATGCCCCGCCAAG
This sequence comes from Dactylellina drechsleri, assembly GCA_036971345.1. NCBI lineage: Eukaryota > Fungi > Ascomycota > Orbiliomycetes > Orbiliales > Orbiliaceae > Dactylellina > Dactylellina drechsleri. The sequence continues at coordinate 1,267,595 of JAJTUB010000008.1, forward strand.
AAGTACCTCAAACACAAATTTTGGTGAAAGGTACTTCTTAGCGAGGCATATTGCTTATTTTTTCGAACACTAATCCAAAATATTATTACAAAATCACATTATAATTATAATTATATTAGAAATATATAAAATAGGAAAATTTTATATATTAAAATTATCATTTTTTAAAAATTAAGTTTTAATCACCAGGGGGGTTCGAAAATGTTGCCATACTAACCAGATCTGTGGTCTGACTAATTAAGTAGTTAGCGGTAGCTAGAACAATACTGCATCTAATTTTTATGGAGAGTATTTGCTAGTTGTTGCAGGTCTCTATGAAAATCCAATTCCAGCTCTTGGGCTACTCCCAAAGCGAATTTTCCGCAGCCTGCTCTCTAAGCTCTGCGTGTGTTAATCGCCGTACGCGTACCTTAGAACTCGGGGATACTACGACTCCCAAGAAATATAACCAGCGGCGATCAATTAGGGTAAAAAACAATCTTTAAGAGATACCGATATCGTTGTTTTTGACTTACATTGAAGTTGCAATTTATCCCACTACGGCTGCAGCACCAGACAGAGTCTTGTTGTCGATTTTCTGTCGCATTATCTTCCCATTAACCGCGAGGAAAAATATCTCGCGGCAGCCTTCATTTGTATAGGCAAGGTTTGAAGCCCTCGTCCCAGCTGGAAAGAGACCTTCTATATACTTCCCACCTCCCCCGCTCCAGTTTTCCTTGCTCGTAGACAATATACTCGTATCACCCGAAAGTCCTCAACCATAGTATCTCTATTTTACCATTCACCACACCATGTATTTGCGCAAATTTAATATCATAAGTTCCCAAAGTTTTATAGGAGTCGCTATCTTTCGTAAGATTAATCAGCTCTGCTTTTCTATCCGAGTTGATCAAAACGGCTGAGGTCTTATTTGGTACTACCTCGTTATTCGCAATATAGGGGTATGTCGCGTTGTTTATATTGGATCGTTCAAGTTGAAAACCAGTGTACAGTCGTTTCTCCGTCAAAACCGATCGATCTGTAAACATTGCCGTCTGCGCAAGTGACCCAAGTTTCATTCTTCTCCGCAATCCAAGGAGCGCAGTTGAGTTTCGCGGGAAGTTTGTCCTGGAGCACTGGCTTCATCCATGTGATTCCATCAAATTTGATGAAGCAAAGATTCCAATCCATATCCGTGATAGCACCAGCTACTTCGCCATTGTCGTAACATAAAGTATCTGGAGCGGTAAGCCAAGGGCCCTCGATTTCAATCCAACTCGCGCTAGCCCAGGTTTCGAAAGAACCTTTCAATACAATGTGATACAAAGAACCATTTTGACCAGATGCGGTAATATTGAAAGTTCCGGTGCGATTTTTATTACCTGCAAGACGGCCTGCTGATAGCTTAACAGGACCTAAGTTGTAGTATTTCTCTCCACCGGGAAACCATTTGGTAACATCGTTTTTGTTGTACGTGTAGTATAATTGGAAGTCCGAGCTAACGAAGAAAACGACTTGATGATATTGATCATCAATCTTATGCCACTGTGTCACCGGATCGCTGATGGCCAAGACTTTAGACTCAGGCTTCGTGATTACTGGAATCTTGGTGCACGTCGCATATACATCGCTCTATTTTATCTCAAAGTCATGTTTTTTAGGACAACTCGGAGATTGGGGTATGTAAAGGCACAAATACCTGGTTTATTTGCTCCACACCAACGGCTTGACCTTGCCAAGCCCTAGAGGAGGGCCTCTTTCCATCATGATCAAGAATTGGGCAAACTCTTTGTCGATTTGGCCTTTGGCATTTTGCTGGTAGAATCTGTTGTTGACCCACTGATCGAATGCGCAAGACAAGGCAGTCGAAGGGTATTCTCGACGGCACACGCTGCTATCTATAGTTCCTGATGCTTCTTGTAGCGACATTGCCCCATCAATGTACATTCTATTTAGATTTCCCCCGTGATCATAGACTATGAATAATATTCCTTCGAATTCCTGGTTGGGTAGATTCTCGCTCCATTTGCCCACGGGGTCACTCCAATTTCCGGTGGTAAATACTAAAGGTTTTGTAGTATTAAAACGGATCTTGATTATGAAATGAGCATTTTCAACTAGAAATGTCATTAGTTAAGATTGCTAGCTGAGGTGGTTTAAGATAGCTAACGATGACGAGAAGTGACCAATATAAAGGCACTATTATCATAAACTTACCGATACTTGCAGTAGTTGACGTCACTTTTATCAGCACTAAAGTTCGAATAGGTGTTTTGATACAAAAAGTGACGTTCGCCCTTGTATGATAAGGTTGCGAAAGAAGTTCCACTTAAAACTGCCGGATATTGAGTCCCCTTGCTATCACCAATCAACGAAAGGGTGACGATGGCTCCAACGTCGTTTTTGATGACTCAAAAACTCAGTTTGGACGCTGCATTCTCATATGCAACGATTATACTCTCATGGGTGATCCAGACTGCGAGCCTTTTATCTTTATGGACTGTGTCATCAAAATTGACGTTTGCATCATACCATGATCTCCCATTGGAAACTAGCATCGGGAGTTTATTTTCTGCCGTCACGTAAAACAAACGTTTGTCCTGCGTAAAGCTGAGTAATGACCAATTATCCGACCTACAAGTGTACAGAAATACCTTAGGTTGAATAGCAATTGTTGCTAAAGCAATTCCAACTTTGGCCGGCTTTGAGCAGCCTACGACGGAAGTTCCCCAGCTAGCCATTCGCCTTGGCAAATAGTATGAAGTAGAGTGCCGTTTTTCTCTTGCGTAAAGAGTCCCTTTTCTTCCTTGATCCTATATGCGGCGATCACTGTCCCCATAGTAAGACCGATCACCTGCCGTGGATTCCGGCATTTCTTCAGCATCCTTCTTGGCAGGTTTACCAAGTCCCGCACTGTTAGATGGTGAAAAACTGTCCTCGGGTGTAAGAGGAGGATGATAGTTTGCTATTGCGGTTATAATAGAATCGCTATTCTCTTTAACTTCTTGCGCTTTGAGAACCTAGACATAGAAAATTTAGGTGCTGCTGATTCAAACGATGTAATTTGCGGTATACTAACGGGCATGAGCTCTTCCCGGACCTCAGGAGCAACAAGCTGAGAGAAATTGTAATAATATTCCGGGGAGTTGCCAGACCCGGGTTGAGCGGAGATAACACTTGGAGTTGTTATTGCATTAACGGAGACCAGATCATTAATTTCTTCGTTTTCGGCCGGTTTATCAGGCTTCTCAGTCTTGTCCTTGGTAGCAACTGATTTTTCAGGCGTCTCATCAGCTTCTGTCTCCGGAGTATCTTGTACCTTTTCTTTAATCGTAGGTAGTTCATTCTTAATAGTACTGTTACCAGTTGTGCGTTTGCTAATTTCAGTAGCACTTCGTGCCTGCTGAGCGGGAGGCCCTTTGATTACCGAGGAAGAAGCAGAAAAGTTTCGAGTTCTTGCATGGGGATTCCAGCATTCGGGAGAGTCAACCGTGTTGGGTGGATGCCCAGAGGCATCTGGAATCGCCTGGTCCAATATTTTCTGAATAAATCGGTGCTTTTTTTGATTCGCTCTGTAAGCATGACGGTAAAGACCGACTGTGTCTTTACTCAATGTGTCAACCTATTTAACCATATGCGTGTGTTAACAAAGGATTTCATATTTGCCATGGTCTCGCTTCGAGCCTGCCTTAAATATCGACTATGACTTACCGCTTTGACTATTTTGCTCATTTCATCGTGCAGAGCGGAACGAACGGCAACTAACGATGACACATTAAGTGGTAGCGTTTGGATTCTTACTCTCCTCGTATTTCTTTCGGTTCTTTATGATGTCTCTAGGTTTTCGAAGCAGAACCCTATACTCCATGTACTATCGAATAGTTCACCCGTGTAAGATATCACACTATCATAATCGAGAGGGCTTCGACATATTTGTTGCTTCTTAGACCATTCAACATAAGAGCGGTTCTGCTTGTATTTGGTAAGGATAGCCCTGATGAGTGACAATTTAATAGTTTGTCTCGTTAGAGAATTTTTATCTTGTTTCCCAAAGGGTTTTAAGGACTATGGGTTGGTCTACCCCGCCGCTGCTGCATAAAGAGGGTCAAGTTCCCAGCCCTGATCCGCTAAATATGCCATAAGCTATAAAGTATGTGTGCCAAAAATTTTCATATTGGAGATCTCGAGATATGCTTATGTCTTTTGATTTCACCACCACCTATCCAGTATACCGAGATTGATGTCTCTGTATCCTTAAAGGCAGACGCATTTCCAAACGGGCCGCTAGCTGGGATGTCGCTTAGAGTGCGCTCACTGTCTGCACTCACTCTATTCATCCCTTTTTGAGTCTACATGGACAACATCAGCATATGCATAACTAGTGTGATATTATAATCAAGATCTTATTGACTTACCCTTTTATAATCTGACTGACTTTGCTTCTATCTAGAACTTTGATAGAAACAACACCAAGGAAGTCTCCTCCTTCGATGAAAACTAACATAGACGTTAAAAGATATCTTTCGCGCTATACTAGGCCATTTATTACCAGAGATGAAGAAATCGCCTTAAATATCATTGAATTCCTCTGTTCTAGGCTGGATACCACCTAACGCATGGAACTCTCAAGTATCCTGTAATTTTGTCGTTTGATTGGCCCCTAATCAGGACGCATATTAGCGGTTTTGAGTTATTGAATCTCTACCCTCCGAGAATAGGGCGGTTCTCACCTTGACGGATATCACCACATTCAAGTCGGACTGTTTGAAAGTTGACTCATCAACAGTACCAAAAAAAAAAATAAGCATTCTCTGCCAAATATGCCATAATACATGCAAGAAGCGCATGTGCCCCTGTAATATATTGGTAGTCTCGCATAAACCACAAGGTTTTTGCGTTGTGGCGGGCTTCGAGACAAGCACGTGCCAAGACGTCGCACAAAAACCAACCCAAATTTATTTCTGTTCACGAACGACGTCCAACCTCGACGACGACATCTCACGAGGCACCAAGCGGGACTGCTAATTATCACCACACGATGGGACTGTAGTCATCGAACTTTCGTTTAGGTCATTCTACAGCTTCCTAAGTACCGACATCAAACAAAGCTCAAGCCAATTGACCACGAAACGACCAACATCCTCTACGTTGGGGACCGCAGACGGATCTCCTCCATCCCCCCCACAATGGCATCTCTCGCCCCACGGTTGCTATCAAGGCAATGCGTCCACCATATTAAATCTGTCGACTCTGCTCTACTACAGAATGCGAGACCCTCGATAGCGGCTCTCAATGCCTTCCTCTTCTCAAATCGCACATTCTCCACAACCACTCCTACCCAAAGACGAGATCCAGGCGGCCACCGACGTTTCGGCATCCCAGGCCGGCATCAAGTCCGCCACCCACGATACTACCGTGGTCCTTACCACCCCCACCAACCGCCACATCCATCCGACCCATCCTCCCGCCTCTTCATCCCCGGTCCATTCTCCAGCGAGCGTCTCTGGGATCACTATATGGACACAATCTCCGCAGACTATATGCTGCTAAATTACACTCACATCCCACCCAACACACCAGATGTAGTCCGCAAAGACCGTCTACGTAAATGGGAGGGCGACAGTCCATACTTTGAAAACCGTCCGTTGCGAGGACCACGTGGCAGAAACCATCTCCGCCTTCTTAATAAACCAATCACATTCCGCAATATCCCTCGTCTGGAAGAAATCGTATTCCACTGTTTCTCCGACGCATCCACAACGAGTCCGTTAGCGATCAGGGTTGCAATCATGGTCGCACAAGTCATCACCGGTTCGAAGGCAACGATACATAAAGCTAAAAAGACGGTGGCGACCTGGGGTTTGAAGAAGGATACCGAGACAGCGGTGACGTGCAGGATGACGGGACCCGCGATGTACCGGTTTTTGGCGACGTGTATCGATATCGTTATGCCGAGGATCAAAGAGTACAAGGGTGTGAAGGGGAGTACCGGCGACAGATCGGGGAATCTGGCGTTCGGGTTTACACCTGATGTTGTAGCACAGTTTCCTGAGATTGAAGGTAAGCAATTGAATAATAGCCACCACTAAAGAGTTTTTTTTGTTGAAAAGAAATGCTAATAAATGGGATAGTGAATTATGATATGTATCCGTCAAAGATGATACCTGGTTGTCATATCATCTGTAAAACGAGTGCCACGAACGATAAAGATGCGAGGATGTTACTGCAGGCCTTTGGGGTACCCTTCTACGGCAAGATGAAGAGCTATTAAAATCTCCCATAGCCTAGAACCCTCTTTGTAGATATCTTGGAGTTAATCAATTGTAAATATATTGTAAGATCTATACGGGCAATTGCAGCTGAAATTATATACAACTTGGCACACCAGTAGGAATATAAACCACCGAAAGCTCAGGTTATATCTACAGCCCCCAGCCAACCAACCACAAGAGTATCTTAGTCTCCCACGGCACCTTCCTATCTTCCTTCTCAAAATCCTCCAACTCCAAAGGCTCAGCATACCTCCTCAAATGCTGCACTTCTGCTGCCAACTCCTCGCGCAACCCTTCATCCTCTGTAATAACCACCGCATTCATTTCTAAATCCAATTTGTGCGATCTTCTAGTATAATTCGACGATCCAACAACCGTAACACTCGGAGATGTGTATTGCGGCAAGGTGACCCATATCCCCTTGGCATGATACGTCCACCCACCCGGTTCTCCCACCGTTCCCCTCCGCCATTCTAACAATTCAACCCCATTGTCGGTTCTAACTCTCGCTACTTCTTCCAAAAAGCGTCGAGCTAGTATTAGGTATCCTGGAGGAAGATACCCGGATACACCAGCCGAACCGTAAAATCCGTTAGCTTCGGGAGCGGCAGTTATCACAGTGCCTAATTTCGACTGCGATGCGAGTAACAGTTCTTTGAGATCTTTGTGCATGTTGAAATACCCCGCTGTGAACGTCCAAGATGAGTTTGCGAAATCCGAGCGAGACAGAGTACGGAGAACGTGAAGGACACCGGTATGTTCCGTCGAGTGGTTTTCGTCAGACATGAGCGGGGTGAACTGGCCGATAGGGTACACCACCGTTTTCGACTTTCTAGTGCTAGGGGGAGATATGGGTTTTAATAATGGGGATATTATTGCGGATGCGGCAGATTTGAAGTTGGATGCACTCTTGAGCGGTGACGGCGCAGGGTTACTCGACGGCCAGACCAATTCGAACCGATTCTCGAGTTTGTCGTTTGGTTGCACCTTGAAACTCAAACTGCATACCGCGTCGTGGATTTTGGCATAGTATTCCGTTATAGACTTGCTGGAGAATAAATGATACCGATCCTGTCTATTTGTGAAATAATCTTTCGATAAATTCGCCCTGCGTCATGTGTCGTCAGTATACTTCTTGTTCATTCGCACAACACAATAAACTAACATACCCAGATAATATAATCTCATCATCGAATCCATAGAGTTTCATATGCTGCAAACCCCACCCCTCATTCAACCTCCGTGGTATAACCGCCTTTTTCAACCCTCTCAGATTCGGAGTATGAAACATGCGCAGTTCAACCCTATCTTCACCAAACTCCTTGACTAATGGTACCAACAAGGACGCCGAACAAACATCTGGTGCCTCGCGAGTCCCTCGGAGGGCATCAGCCAGGATTGATACTTTGAGGGTAGGAGAATTGCGAAGCGCGGTTTTGATAGTTTCGATCTAGTTGTGCGCATACATTAGATGGTATGGTTTTGAAAAGTGGAGTGGGTTTGCAACGTACGAGCTCATGCTCTGTCTTGCCGATATATAACGTCGCGATGAAGATTTTGCGTTTGGCGGAGAGTATTTTCATCTAGATTACCATACAGCCTGTTCGTTTCAATTACTACTTCATCCCAAAGCTTTATAACCGGACTTTGATCCGGGATATGGTAATTTCGGTCGCACCTTCAAAGTCCTATAAAATTCTTCTGGTTCCTTGATGATTGTGATTTCCCGTGGGCTGACTTCGAATCGAGGTGCCAATTTGTCCATCTCGTCGACGAGTCCACGGAGGACAGAAAATGTGGATGATGTGCCTCCATCACCGCTTGGCTGGGCGCCGGCGCCGCCAGATGGGTTGTTGGATGCGAAGGAGAAGGTTCGGCGGGAGGGTGGCCGTCGTAGGTAAGCTAGGTTGATGGACCTCGGTCTAGCCTGACGGAGAAGCAGAAGACAGGTTGTTCGCGAGGCCATGGCGATGGAATCGGCGGGATTTTTGGAGTTTTCGCGAAGCCTCGACGTTGGAGGTTTGTTCAGAGGTTTGGGTCACACGAACTTTAGCCGAAAGAAATACAATATTTTGAGTTCTATTGGCGGCATTTTTCAGGCCTTCACAACACAGATGCACTAAACCGATGGAATTATGGAAACCGTGAAATGTGGAGATCTTATGAAGTATACATCTTTTAGAGAGTAGATAGATTATGGTTTTAAAGATTGGCGCTACGAATCCAGCATTTCGATTCGTTCTGACGGTGGGTAATTCTGATCAAGCGCACTCCCAAGCCCGCCTCGGCAAGGCTATAGACTGATTTAGGTACCACAATTAGATATCTGGAGAAAAGTCATCGTCCCGGTTGTCCCGAAGGGCTTCTCGACGATTTGTATACCCAAATTGTCGAAATATCTGACGTTCGGGCTTTAGTCTACTCCCAAAGTTAATTAATCTAACACTGGCCGGTCTTTCTTCTTGAGCACCCACTGATTATAACAAGCCCAATCATCAAGGCACTGACACCCATCCTCCTTCAACTGATCCTCCAAACTTAAATCTCCATGCTGTGGAGAATAATCGCTATCAACCGACTCCGGTGGATAAAACCCCATTTTCACCAACCTCTCGTTATCATAAAACGCAGCCGCCAATTCGAATTCTATGCTCTGGTTCCATGGCGCTGCATATTTTCTATAATTCCCACCTTTTTGTCTCCAAAGGGGCCAACGACGGTAATTTAGTCCCGTTTTATTCGTCTGCATTTCCCATATTCCGTCCACTACGCGTGCGAAATGGCCGATATACTGTCCTTCGAACTCTCTAGCTTGGTTGTAATCCACCGCGTGGTTGTAGTGTTTTGCGATTCTAGCATCTTGAATATCGGGTGGTGATTCGAGTAGCTCTTTCACACCATCGAGGCCCAATTTCCACAGTAAAATATTCGGTATCCCCCTTCTATGATCTTTTCCCAAGATAGGAAAGCATAATCAGCCACATTTCAACAATAAATGCGCATAGGGTAAAAGTAAATAGGAGAAGAAGCACCTACATAAGTCTAAACACTCTGTCTTCTTCGACATGGCCAATACCTCATCCTCAAATTTAGTCTCCACATGCCGCAACACTGCCGGCGCTAAAATCTTCATCAGATATATCTGAACGTTACACATCACCCCGAGATCCAACGAGGTCTGCAGTCCCCGCTGGTCGCCAGGCACGAACCGTTCTATTTCTTCTATATCCGTCGGCCGACGTTCGATAAAAATGTATGTGATCTCTGCGTATATCCACAGCGCCAAAAACGCCTGGTCTACCCTGATTGTTTCTGCTCTACTCGGTGTGAAACTAGTTTGATTTATATTACCCCTACTAGAATCCTCCTCCGGGCGGCTAGAACCGAATATGGTAAACATGTCAGCGAAGAAGCGTCGGCTGAACCAACGGGTGACACTGCGGTATTGTAACAGCTGATTGAGGTATTCCGTGTTGTTTGTTGGATTTCGTATGTACGGCTGGGGGAAGACATCGGAGAGCTATGTCACATTACTATTATTAGCTCCCACTCGCGCTTCGACTACGGCTAAGGACAGTTCCATGTGCTTCTAATCAAGATGAAAACGAAATACATGGTTGACGTCAATATAGATGGATATTTCGGCCACCTTGAGGTCGGAAAGGCGGTCAAGTAATCACCTTTGATTTATTCTCCCCGCCCCGCGCGTACCTCTTGAGTATCGCCAACGCCTTCAGCAGCTCACTCAACTCGCCACCGGCGAAGAGAGGCCTTTGAGCACTCGTCCATACGGGAGTCTTGGAAATGTTGTAAAATATGGTGCATGTTAGGCTGAGAGCGTCAAAGTCATATAGGGAAGTTAGGGATTCTAGGATTCCAATTTTTAATTCCAACGGAAGTGTTTCTAGTCGCGACTTCGGAGTGTCTGGTTTAGGCATTTCCTTTTATATCGATTGATTTCCGAGACTAGTCTGGTTACTGAATCGGATCCAACTCGCTGAACTGGCTTGTTATTTTTAATATTGCTAAAGTATTTCTTATGATAGATTTCATGCAAAGGAGCGCTTGCAGCCAAGGTGGTTAGTTGTTTGTTCTTTGTTTTTGTTCATTTGATGATTGCGCGTCAAACATCATGGTGCAATAAACTCGCCGGTAAATTTGCAACGTGAAAATGACATACAAACGTTCAATTGTCAAATGCCGGTACGATATGAGAAGGATCCGATTTGAGAATGCTTGAGCAAGGATATTTTGGTGTTTGCATGCATTAACCCGGCCCAGGCAGCACAAGCACGATGGCTGTCAGTGTAACCGCCTGCGCTGCCCAACTCTGGAGATGACAATTTTGCGTTGGCCATACTAATATCCAACAAATGCAATGCAATCCCGGTGGGTCTGCTTCGTGCATTTTGCCAGCCAGCCAGCTGCAGCTAAAAAGCAGATCTAACGGAAATGATGATGATGCGGCGGATTGCACATGGCAGGTGACCTTGCTTGAAATCTGGTCGTGTGGACTTGAAGGGTAAGAGTGAAGAGAGGATAACACCATACCAGACCAGACCAGATCTTAGTCTAGTTCTGCTCCTCTTCCCCCTCTTTCGTGAACCATGTGAACTTCCAGAACAACTTCAACGATTGCATTCAACATTAGCTGGACCTCCCTCAACGGTGTGTCCCGCCCGAATATTTATATATATATATATATCCACAGTATCAAGAAAGAATACGCCGGATTTGTCCTCATGGCTTCCGTCTCCATCCTAGCCCCCTTCCCATTGGCCGCAAACGTCGTCCCCCTCACACAACAAAAGCTAGACCAACCTGGTCCTCCGATCACAACCCCTCCCCTCTTCACCATCCCAGCCGAAATACACATCCACATTGGCTCCTACCTCTCCCTCGGTGACCAAATCTCCGCCAGCCAAACATGCACCCAATGGCGCAACATCCTCCGCCACAGCAAATACCTGCGAACCTCACGCTACCCCTCATGGAGCAGCAAACCTTCTACCGATCTGGGTCCCAAGCTTCCTTCCACGCATAAAATACTCAGCGTCCACAATTTTGAAATGGTGGGGTTTCAAAACAATGTCGAACCACTTTCCGGTCTCATGTGCCTCGTGCGCGGGAAGTCAGTAGCGGGATATCACTACCTTACCGATTCCGAGAATGGAAACGGACAATCCCAGGACGGTATCTGCATATATGATATCTCAAAGTTCAGTTTTCTCGATGAAGCGCTATTCTCACCTGTTATGTGTGCTGCTATGAATTCCAAGAAAACGAAACCCTACCCTTACCAGAATAGCAATGGGAACGGTAACAATAAGCCCGGGGTAAAAGACCCCGTGAACCAATATAACCTCAGGTTATACGTGAAGAATAGATCCTACATGTATCGCACCAATTGGTCCAAGAAATTCAATTTGGACGAATCAACAACGGTGAGAAGGGTCATCGGGACGATAGTGGAGGAAGCCAACGATGAATTACTTGAATGGGATATTTATGGGGGTAAAAATATCAGTCGTGAGAATAACGGTGAGGATCATGGGTGCTGGATTAGGGTGTTTTTGATCCGGAATCCCCCTGAACGTGAAGGAATCGCCGTTTGTGTGACCAGATCCCCCTTCTATTCTGTTTTGTAATAAAGAATGTACGATAGTGTACAGTTAGCGAGTTCAAATTCGGACTCATGATTCCGACGTGTATTTATTATTTGTTTGAGCACAGCATTTGCATTGCATTTCTACCATGGTTTTAACGACAGTTATTGAAATATTAAAAAGAATCAACCAGCAGACCAGAAACCCGCTAAAAAGCACACACTCAAGAAAACCTAAAGCCAATCCAACAGAGCATCAGTAATATTAATTGTAAGGGTATATCGCGTCTTAAAGTCCACCGAATCCACCAAGAATTCCATCGTTCCGAGAGCTATCTAATTAAAGTAGTACCACTGCCACTCGCCTCGATATCCTCAAAAACATCAACATACTCATCCACCATGCTATAGAACCAAATTAGCTGCAGTGTCTCAACTTAATATGAGCAATAGATAAGAAGACATACGATAGAAATTCCCTTCTGTATCGACCAGGTTGTGTCGTCACGGTCTGTTCGGGAAACAACATCCCAGCAGTCCTCGTAATCTTCGCTTGAGGTTGGTTCACATTCCACTAAAAAAACTCTTAATTAGTATATCACATCGGTTTCTCTCAGCCTTGCTGACACATTCGCGATGATAGAGCCAAACTTACCAAAAAGTCCACGATACAAGCTCTGTAAACGTATTTGCCATCCGCAGAAGTCACACCAGTAATCCATGTCTCAGGTTTTGGGGGTTTCAATTCTGGATTCTTAGAGATCGGAAATCTAGCGAGAAGAAGAGAATAGTCGATCGTTTCTATTGTTTCGAGGAATTCCGTATCTCGTTCGAGAAGGTTCCACAGTTCGTGCCGTTGTTCCTTGGTCAATATTATCCTATCGTCCTCCATCGCATCTGCTAGACCTGATTTCGCTTGTTCGGTTCTATAAACCGGAATATTAGTATATTCACATTACACACCGTCGATACTGTGCAAATTTCTGAGGGAGGGGTTTCAAAATACTTGATTTTATCAGGAATCAAATCTCTCACTGGCTCAAAGAACTGCTGCGGCTTCAAATCCCACTTCACCCATCCCTTCCCCTCATCCATCTCCTTCAACAGATTCTCCATAATAATATAATGCGACGGCGACATTCCGAGAGCCCCACCGAGGTGTTGATCGAAACAGAACGTCCGTGATACGACAGAGCAGACTCTTGATGTTTTCGGTGATGTATTTGGCGTACGCTCCGATACATTGGGTGTATAGGAACCTGTATTCGAATCTACGGCCGACGGATTTGACAATGTAAGAGCGGTCTTTGGTGAAGAAGAAGAGAGAGCCACTGAAGCTGAGGCCGCTAACTGAGGTCATGCGGTGGTCGAATTGGTCGACGTAGGTTTCTTCATTCTGTAGATTATGTTAGCAATATAGTAGGAGACTGCTGGGATTGTATCGTAAATGAATGCGAACGGAACATACTATTCCCCAGGTTTCGGTTCTGAATCTTTGGAAAAGGAGAGGAGCGGCTCTTTTGAAAGGTAGATCGTCTAGATATTTTCTGTAAGTTAACCATTCCGCTTTTATTGATGTAGACATCGGAACGAAAGATTTGCCGTACATAGACGGAAGAATTTGGAGAAACTGAATGTTCTTATGATCGGAGGCGCGGAATTTGGTGGCCATTTCGGATCTTTGTAGTCTTCTTCAGAGCCGAGACTGTCTCTGAAGGCACGGCGTATCGAGTGATCTATTGTATAAAACACTTCATTAGATTTTTAACACTTTATATATACGGTATGCTTATGATGGACTTAGAAATAGCATACCGATGAGATGTGCCTTGTAATCTTTGGAGAAGACAGAGTACCTATGGTAACCTTTGGTTAATTATTTCCACCAAGGTCTAACTAATACCCCAATGTCAATATTTTAGAGATATTTTACCAATGATGGAACTCCAACGGGTTCTTGTCCGCCATATCTGTGGGTCCCTATAGTGTTGCTACAGCAGCAGTTACGATAGGAATAATTTGTATAGTATGATTTCTTAAGGTCGTAGGTTTAAAGAGCTATGATAATACAGTGTCGTGGTTTGAAATAGATTGCGTCAAAATGAAATATGCTTATGTCAGTAAAATGGAATCATATGAAAGGCTGATTGTCATCCCCGTAGAAGTGATACGCATCATGCATCATTGGCCCTGAAATCAGGCTGTCTACGCGATGAGTGTAGCTCACCACGTTAAATTTCGGGCCTTTCCGCTATCAATATTGGGGTTACGTTGATGATATAGACAACAGACAAATATCATGAAACCTAAACTCTCAGATAGTCAGTCCAAAGAGCGTAAACATTCTAGATCAGATTACAGCGAAGCTAAGAAAGTGATGAATTCTAAAGGTTCCGCAACGAAGCTGTGTTCTGGAGACTGAATTTGAAGATGAAGCTGTCACAAGATGCTGGCTGTGTTGTGTGACGTCATGAGCAGCAGGTTCATCTTGCGAAGCGTTTAAACCTGCCGTTAACGACACGCTCTGCTGCCATTTCTGCCACAAACAAACAACCGAAAAGACCACTCACAACCCCCATCGCGCATCATCACAATCTCCCACATCGGCTTCATCGACATCCACCTCAGCAGCAGCGCCGGACAGTAAATACGCTACCGCACAAAAGTTAACACACATACCTACATATACTTTGTTAAACTACAGACTAACCGTAAGATGCTCTCGCCTCACCGTTCAATCATCCTACTGACTTTCATATTAGTTCTCTGGCTCCTATCTTCCGAGAAAATCGTGCGACATTCAAGGCGACCGTGGAATAGCCTATCCAGGAGCCATCTTCTCGTGTTTGTCGATGTTTCGTCGCTGTCTGGCCATCGATTTCGTGGCCGGTTGAAGGTCGACCAGGAGTTTCAGCCTTTCTCCGGCGACATACGGCTCGGAACCGTATATCCCATTGGATCTCTCAAAATCTTCGCTGAAATCACGCGAAAGGTTGTTCTTGACTGAGAACTCGATGTTTGGCAATCTTCTGGATCAATAACAAGCATGCCGACCGCGTAGACGCCAGAGGGCTACCCCTGGGACTACCTGATACGCCTCTTCTTTGCCCATTCCGCGGGGATCGCCCTCAGTGATCTATTTACCACGCCTTCTGAGATGGTTCCTAGCTAGAAAACGAGTACCAGTGAACTGTACTTGTGTCTAGGGGTCAGAGAAGGCTTTTTTGGACGTGCTGGCATCAGAAGCCTCGTTGACCCCATATCCTGTTCAACACATGATGTGCGGATACCCAGCAGCACACCCAACGGGCAGCTTCAATGACATGAACGTATTTACGGAGGGGTTTACGATGGCCACAGTGACATGGATATTACGGGCACCCTTGGAGGTCCTCTCCGGACGTGTTTTCGGGGCACTTATGCTACATTGTCGCGGATACCACCCTATTACCCTCAGAAACACCATATGACGCTAGAAATCTGACCGTAAACTGATATCGACAGCTTTAGATGATATATATTCACGTGTGGGTTAGAACTGGCGCTTGTGTTTGGTGGGACCGTCTTCTGGAAGAGCTGGTTGTTTGCAAAGCGCGATTTGAGGGACCTGCAGGCCTTCCACTTTGCTTTGGTGTTTTGTGTTTCTGGGGATTATTATATATTAGCTAGCCTGTCTGTCCAATCCTTTTTGCCTTCCGTCCGCACCTTATTTTACTCTTTCTCCTCCCACCCCACTGCCGTCATAACTCTTCCTCCTCCATTTAACTGCATCGTCCTTTGTCATACATCCATCCGTCCCTTCATCCATTCCTACACACACACCTCCAACCTGTAGACAGAGATAATACGAACTTCATCAAACACTGCTATCCGTGAATCAACCAATATCAAACAAAAAACCAGCAAGAGAGGGAAACCCGACTCCCATCCCATCAGTGACGTGTTTACCCTCGACAACTTTGCGTTTTTTTCCTCTTTCTCACTTCGTGTCCTTCATCATGAGCTCGCGTTCAAGCTCCCCGTTGTCATCGGCGCAGGATCTCTCGGAACCCGAAATGGACTTTGTCCAGCCGAGCAAATCCTCCAAAAACGCCAACAGCAAGAATCAACGTTCCAAGCAGCAGCAGCCATCCCCATCACCGGAGCAAGAACCGTCCCCGCCACCGAGCAAGAAGCGCAAGGTCGTCGACCCGCGAGACCCTCTACCGCAAGACAACCCAAGGTACGCCTTCATCGTAGCCTTCCAGGCAAAGTTCAACCAAGTCTTTCGGGGGGTTCCCAACCTCGGACCTCAGGATATCGAGGCAGGGATCACGGAGACGCCAATTTCGGACCAGATTGAAGCTTTGCTGTGCAAGCTTCTGGGGCTGGCGTTGAATCGCCAAAAACAAATCGAGTGAGTGTGGTGGTGCCCCGTCTATTTGTTTTTTCTTTCCCCATTCAATTTTTTTTTGTTTTTTCTTCTTGCTTGTTTTAGATGCAACCTTGTTTTCTACCACAAAAACACACTTTTATGTGTTTGCTATGTGTCTACGGAAACGAAAGGCTTGGCTTTGGGATCGAATCGTTTGTTCATTTGTCAATTGTCTTGAAATCCAACGATTTTGCTAATATACTGCTGTTATGCGGGAAACTGTAGAAAAGGACATTACGGTAGAGCCCTCGAGGAGGCAGTTACGACCTTTTTCGAAGAATGGCCTACGGAATGGGACGGCAAGAATCCCCTTGAAGGCGGCAAAACCTTCAACCAAATGACTGTCGAGGAGAGGGTAAGTTGAATTCGAATAACGCCGGTTTTGATTGTGTTGTGAAGGAGTATATCGAAAGCTAAAGAATATTTCTTTAAATCGTATAGCTCGTGATGCTGCAGACCCTCATTTTGTGGGTTCTCAGACACTCCAAAGCCGTCAATGAGATCTTGAAGGAGATTTATAAGCCTGGGAGAAAGACTGATGATTCTAATATCTCGCTCGCCGTGCACCCTTGGGGTATGGATCGTGAGAAGAACAAGTATTATCTGATTGAGGGGAAAGGTATGATGTATCTTTGTAGAATACGATGAACCAGCATTGTTTCTGTGAGCGTTGAGGCTAATGTTAAAATTTTTTAGATGATACGCATTTCCGAGTTTATCAAGAGCATATTAGTCCGGGGTATCGAAACGCTTCTTGGATCAGTGTTGCTGGCTCAATTGAAGAGTTACGCGATTTGGCAGATAGATTGGGTAAAGAGGGTTCCAGGACTGCGAAGGAGCTGCAGGGAAAGATCATGGCCGCGATTCCACGGTTCGAAGAAGGTGAACAGGTAAGAATGCTCGAAGACCCAGAAGATATATACTCCTACGGACGAATAGCTAATATCGAACTCGAAAATAGAAACGAAAGCGACGAGAATACCGTCAACAGAGAAAGGCTGCCTTCACGCACCCCGGCGTCTCGATGTACGAAGGACGTACCCGTGGAAATAAAGCAAAATATACATTCGACAGCGACGACGAAGGCGGGTATACATCCGGCCGAGCCACTCGAAACAGCAGACGCGATTCTCCAGCTGAACCGTACATCACGGGGTCTGGAAGAGTAACTCGACGAACTAACCAATTCGCTTTCGGAAATGAAAACAATGATGCGAGTACGCCATATGCTGGTAGTGAAAGCGGTGGGAGTACGACGCGTCGATCTGGACGAACTTCTTTGAAGCGCGACAGAGAGGAGTTCGAGGCTATTGCGACAACTGAACCTTTTGAGGATGAGGCTAGCGAAAGCGGTGATGGTGAAGAAGAGGAGGATGATTACAAAGACGAGCCGGCTGAGGAGATGGACGACGATGATCTCTCTGACGCTAGTGATGAGGACGATGCAGTGGCTGAGAAGAAGAGCTTGGTTACGACTTTGAAATTCAAGACGGAAGGCAATAGAGCTGCCTTGGCGAAACTAGGCGATATCGGAGCCGTCGAGTCAAGCAAGACATCGATCCAAGATGAAGACAAACTTCCAATGAATGATGGGGGCGCAATGGATATTGATAACGAAGAAGAAAGTGACGACGTCGATTTGATTCCCACCAGTCCGACTCAGGCAAAGGTTGCAACGATGGCACCAGAGACTTCGAATGTTCCGCCAGCTGCAGCTTCAGATGCACCAGAGCATGTGGTAGTCAACTTTTTATCCGGAAAGGGATCCAACTCGTCGCCGGCGTCGAGTGTTTCTCAATGAGCTCATTTTCTTTTCTCATATTCTACAGATCTGTCAACCTACCCTCTGATATCCTTAACCTTCCCGTTTCGATTCTTTTACATCTTTATCTTGTGTTGTCGTGCTACTCTTTTTTGTTTACTTATAACTATCGTGCAGGCAGATAGATATGTTGGCTTTGATGAGAGCGGTCTTATGATACGAGGTAATAATGACGATGAGCTGTGTTGGGATAAAACAGGCGTTATTATGGGCTTTTCCTCCTCTTGTCTTGTATTAAAAGCAAAATGGGTGTCTTGTCTTATAATTATAATGATAATGTCACAATATACTCTTCCTTTTTTCATTCTAGAATATCCATCCAGAAGTAAGTCTTTGCATCGGTCCAGTTGACACCGAAAGATCTCAAGTCGGATGTGTTGGGACGAAAAAAAACAAACCAAAGCGGATGGGGAAGCTGTGATTGGGCGGGCACGCTGAAATGGGTGGGTGCGCACCGTTACATAACATCAGCTTTCCGAAATCTCGAAACCATCCTGCATGTCTGTCGCATGTCCATCGAGGGGAAAAGAAAATAATATGCACGGAACAGTGCAGAACTTCATGCGAATGCACAGCATAATTTAGTTTTATCCAAAATTCAACCAAAAATTTATATTAAACTGATCCTTGTAGTTGTGGCGTTTGGGACCTGATTATCAGAGCTGGGAGTGTGGAGAACTGTGCAGTAGCTGTTCGGAATAACTTTCGGTCTTTCCGTCAGCGAAAGAGAAAAAAAAAAAAAAGAGAGAGAGGCAATACCAACGGTTACATTGTTCGTATTCGCTGAATGTGATCGAAATTAACAGAGTCGATAGATGAGATGAGATTAGTCGACATGTATCTATAAAGATAATATAATCTGACACACCTCTTCTCGATGTTGCGAAATCCAATCTATCTCCAGAGTGCACATATTGTTACTTCGTACTATCGAGATATCATAATATATTGCTCCCGAAATAGGCAAGTCGAAAAGAACTTCCTCGACAGGTTTCTCCACCGATTCCAGAGTCACTAGACTGCCTGTCTCGCGTGCCTGCCTGGCCACCGGTTAGCTTCGACGAGACGACGGTCCGCAGCTAGCCAGAATTTTTTTTTACTTTTTACCCCTTAACGACCTCACTCTGTCAATCCGGAGTGTCGCAGTACGTACATCCGATCAATCCTCACCATAGTACTATTGGGATACTATTCCTCTATCTTCTATCCTTCGACCATCATACAAGCTTTGTCGTATACATCCATTCATATTCGCGTCGTCTTGTGGAATAAATCACCGGTAGACATGGCCTCCATTCGAAATATCATAAGAACGGCATCAACGGCATCGACGTAGCTATCTATTCGTTTGCTTCCTGTTACAAAAAATAGCCTCGCCAAAGGAAAAGAAAAGAAAAGAAGAGAAAACCCAAAACACTCTGGTCCATTCCCAACCAGTAAGTCTATCAAATCGGTTAGCCCACTAGTGTGAACAGCAGTTGGGAAAAATAGCGACCGCCAATGGTTCGCTACAGGCCTCAGCCTACGCAGTTGCTGTCAAACGCATTTCTGACGCCAAAGCTGTTACAGGAATTCACACAAACCACGACCCAATTACTGCCAGCCAACGCCAATTTCAAGCCGGATACGTGCTTGCCAGAAAGAGAAGTTATTGTATATTTAGAGACAGACATCGACAGGCCTGGTTACGATCTTGAGCACGGGCGGTTAGTTTGTGCGTTATAGGGGTCGAATCGATCGAAAGAAAATAATAATAATAATAAACAGCTTGATCCTTGCTGTTATGTTACGATCTATTCGAATCGGCGGGAGAGCTCAAGAATAGAAATAAATATATATGACGACGGCACCCGCCCTGGTCCAGATTCAACAACTTCGCTAGCTGGACTCGTCTACTACGACTCATATTGCACAGCCAGTATTTTTATTATAATTGCAAGCGGACAAAGCTTGATTTTCATTCCTTTCTTATCTATCTATTTATATTATTGTCTAGCTACCCCTCTCTTGAAGACAAATAAAAAGAATACCGGCATATTCTTTCGGGCGGTTTATTTTATTTTTATTTGGATCAGCTTTCGAATCTCCTTCAGCTTCTTAGGTAAGAATTTACAGCCCCGAAAAGCTTGGTAGTCATCGGTGAGGGAAGGAGTTGCTTATATTTCAGCCCAATTCTCCAAATATGTTCTTCTGTGGTACTTTTCAATGGGAATTCCTGGCTGGAATGGAATTCCGGATACCTTTGGGGCCTGGACGCGGACGCTGACTGATATTTTCATTTATAAACTGTAGCTTCCCCCCTCCGACATCGATTCATACCACATTGAAAATCGAATCTCTCACCGAATCTTCCGACTGAACCGTGCATTGACTGCGCCCACGAATTAGCTCTCCCGCATATCCGCCACCAGCTGGAGGAGTAATTAGGGGGTTCTAGAAGGTCCAATTTCCACCGAAACGTCTCAAAGTGGTCAACACCTACGTTGGCCATAATTTCCGACAAGCGATCCGATCAGCTCTACGATCCACTCATCTTTTGCTTGCTTGGGTTTATTAATAACCTCACTGCCATCGCGCGAATTAACTAAGGGGTATCAATCGCAAGGGATAGGGGATTCCTCTCTTTCTTTCTTTCTTTCTTTAGTTCTTTCCTTTCGGTTTTTCTTTGCTGGCCAAGACTCTCTCTTCAACCACTACATTCGTTCCTTTGTCCTCGTTTAACCGATAACAATCGATACTATCGGTGGTCTCTTCGGGCTGATATAATCATACCCACCGACACTTAGATATCCCTTACAATCAATCAATCAGATACGTCAGTGTCGCTTACCTTTTGCAATCATGAACAAAAAATTCGACAGAGTGCTCCAATGGAGCAAGGAGAAGATGGGAAACGATAACAAAACCTCCACGACCGACGAGTTCAAGTCCCTGGAAATGGAAATGCAGATGCGCCATGAAGGTACTCACACACCCATTGACATCACTTCACCCACCAATACTCAACTTCTAACGTGGATGACTTCTGTATCTAGGAATGGAGAAACTCCACTCTTCTGCCAACATCTACATGAAATCTCTCTCCAAACGTCGCGAAGGCGACGACCGCGAGAAGATGATCCCCGTGGACATTGTCGGTCAGTCCATGGTAATACACGGCGAGGAGTTCGAACAGGACTCACTTTACGGCCAGTGTCTCACCAGTTTTGGACGCGCTCATGAGAGTATCGCCCGGATACAGGAGACCTACGTCCAGAGTGTCAATGATAATTGGTTACTCGGTCTGGAGCGCGATCTAACACACATGAAAGAATACCAGGTTAGTCTTCTTGATTGCCTACTTTTATTACCCGTTTGCCCTTCGTGCTACGTTACGAGGAAGTGATGAATATGTCTAACATTGTTTGATCGCGTTCTATTTTTAGGCTGCGAGGAGAAAGCTCGAATCCAGACGACTGGCGTACGATACAGCTCAATCCAAGATGCAAAAGCAAAAGAAAGAGGATTTCAGACTAGAAGATGAACTCCGATCCCAACGTATCAAATATGAGGAATTGAGCGACGAGGTCCTCCGCCGCATGAACGACATTCGAGATGGCGAGCAAGAAACCTTGATAGAACTAGGCGCCTTCCTAGATGCCGAGCTCGAATACTATGATAAATGCAGAAACCTGCTGATGAGAGTCAAAGAGCAATGGCCCGTTCAGTACGTCCAACCCATTCGTTTACCCCTCTAACACACCAAATCAAAATACTAACAGTATAAAACCTATAGAACCAAACGATCCAACTACCGCTCCCGCTCAAACACAGCCCACTCCTTCACAAACAGCTTCAAAGAAAAGGAATCCCCCCAGGAATACGAAGAAATACAACAACCCCTCCCTGAACGTGAACGCCCCGCAATCAAATCCCGCGGCGTCTCCGCAAACTACGCCTCCTCGGACCGCGACTCCAACGGCCGTCAGACACCCGAACTCCGTACCCGTTCCTCATCTTGGCGAATCGGCGGTGAAGCCCTTTCGAGAACTAGCAGTGTCGAAAGCTCTACCACCGCGCCTGCTCGCATGCTGAGAACTGTAACCGATCCATTGCCGCCACCGTTACCCGCTGGCAGAGGGAGTGGGTTGAGACCTGTGATTACTAGGACGCCGAGTTATAACACGCATAGCGACGGGGATCCCTCGCCGATTGAGCATCCGAGCCCAGATAGAGCGCTGTCTAGGAACGGGAGCTCGCAGAGTTTATCGGGTGCCGGGAGGAAGATTGTCCCGCCGCCGCCACCACCCCCTGCGTCGAGAGGGTTGGCGGGGAAGAAGCCGCCTCCACCTCCACCACCAGTCAAGAGGGCTACACTATCAGCATATCAGCAGTAAACGCGGAGGAGCAAAAGTAAATAAGAAGCCAAAAAGCTATAAATTAATAAAGAAAAAAAATATGGAAAATTACTTGTTTCTTTGTTGTCTTCTTTTTCCGTTTTTTTATCATTGGTGTGGCGGGGTTTTGGGAGTATTTTTACACTTAGGTAGCATTAGAACAAAACTAGCAAAATTACAAAAAAATTACAGCAAAGAAATCTTCTTATGATATAGTATCGAGTAATTCGTAAAGTTCATGTAATATGTCATTGATGGATAGCCTGGTTGTTCATTTCGTACAATTCGGTTCCGTTTGGTGCATATGAACACCCTATCAGCCTTACCCAACTTTCCTGGATCAGGGCTCTGGTACTGTCAAAATCCCAGTGTGGATTGAGCCTGGCCTTTGTCTTTGGCAACTGCCATGCATTCTCGATAGGTGCCAGATCTGGAGACATGACAACGTTATAGTACGACTCCAGGCCATTAGCCTTCTTCCAGCGGGTTGTCTTTTGACCTTTGTGACCTGAATCATTGTCCTCCTCCAGTAACAACAATAGAGGTAATAGTAAGCTAGTAGTCTGTATTGTATTTGAGTTGACAGATGAAGAGTAAGAACTATTCATCAGTCCTAACGATAGTCTTATATACATACTGGTGTCTCATACAATGATGAGTGATAAGTTGATAAGCTGCTTATCAACTTGTCAAGTGGTGATATCTCGATATGGGACTTATCAACATATCAGTCACGTGATATATGGTGCCGTATGACAGGGGTCGGAATGAGGTGAAGAAACGCAAGCACAAAGATACATAGTTGTTATATGCGAACTACAATGAGATATTGAGGAGGCTTTAAAAAGATAAGATTTAGCCTAAATATAGCCTGTTTAACAAATTAGGGCTTTGTACCAGTTTGAAGCGTGGAAAGATCCATCTTAGGGATCGCTGTTCGGATCTAAATTGCGGAGGTGGTGCTTGAGGTATGCGAAGAGTGCTAACGTCTCTCACTGGGTGGCGAGCCACCCCACCTTTGCGAGCCACCTGCGAGCCTAGCTAAGAAGCTGCTTTGGCAACTGAAATTGGTTAACAGATTGGTGGTTACCAGATTGGCACCAACCAACCAAACTCAGACCTGTACTAGGGATCTGTTGTCAGCCGCTCTCATGCGCCACTAAATGCGGCTGGCACGCATGGCGGGAGGATAGCAATTTCGTAAATTGGAATCAATCCAGCCTCGCAGCGCTACGGGGGAGCTAGTTTACACATCATTTCATGAGAGAGGCGCTCGAAGGAGTAGACAGAACGCCGTCTGCTATTGTACCTCCGCAAGTATGAAAGTTTGATCACCACTTTGAACTCCTATTTAACAAATTCTGTATCCGGGGTATCCACGATGGAAATGCTTTCACGACCACTTCCGCCGCTAGAGCAGCAGCATGATAGCAGCGAGAGTAAACCCGCGCAGCGCAACGGTATACGTGACGGCCTCCCTGAACCCATCAACGCGCCGACCATTTTCTCTATCGCGTCACCTATCTACTCGCCCTCGACGGTTAGAGAGGTTACCAAGCTGCCAACACGATATCAATTCGACTCGTTAGGCAGGCCTGGAGGACCTAAGGATATAGGGGTATCTCGTTTGTTGATGGTTCTTGCGTTGATGGGCATGAGGCTGTCAGTTTTTGCAGATGATAATTCAACACGATGTTACGGTCAATCTGGTGGCACAGGGCCCTGGGCAGATATGTTTGCATGCTCGACGGATCCAGGAGTTCAATCATGTTGTGATTACGGCGCCCTCTGTCTCTCCGAAGGAGTTTGCTTGAACACCTTCGGGTTGTACACTGGGCCTTGCACCGATCCGACGCTCCAAGACCCTATATGCCAAGTCTCTAGGTGCGCTGGCTGTACGTATTCTTTCGATATCCTATTTCGATTCAGACTTGGCACGAGTAAATTTGCGATCTAACCTTATTTTCATCCCAGATCAGTACGGCGAGTATACATACTGTGGCGGTGATACGTTCAAGTGCTGCAACGATCACGCACCATGTAACTGCACGGATGCGAATGGCTCAACATTTGCGCTAGGCCCTCTTTCCACTCTCGCTTCCATAGCCGTGACAAACAGTGGGTGGAGCGGGATTGCGATCCCTTTGACTCCAGTGTCAACGACCAGCAGTACCCTGGCATCTAGTATAACGTCCAGCAGCAGCCTTGCATCTAGTACGACGTCTAGCAGCCTGTTCAGCAGCCTATCTCTACCAACTAGGTCATTCCTGACAAGTACCGTACCTACTTCTACAATCAACCTCACTTCCACAACGAGATCGGTAGCTTTATCTACTGGTATTTCATCTGTAAGTGGTCTGACCAAGGACGAGAAGATTACCCTTGGCACTTCAATTTCCATCCCACTTTTCGGCGCAATTGTCGCCGTTGTCGGTGTGTGGCTCCAGTGGAAAGCTAAACACCGAAAGAGTCCGACGGCACAATCCCCCTGAATATATCATTTCTGACTATTCCCTTTCAACTTCGTTCCTTAAAGACAAGTGTATACCACGTCATGAAATTCATTCATTTAAACCAGAGAAAGGGCTCAACGATGGTAGATTTTGGTGGTAGAAATACTACCTTAGCACAAACACTGATATTGAAGGCTTGCAACAATTACTTCGTTGCTAATACTATTTGTCACATACTTTTTTTCATTTTGTGAATTAGTGTTTTTGCTTTCTTGCATTCTTACACTGTATTGTTATTAGTTAATGAGTTATTTGGTTCCTAGATACATAATTGCTGAAGAGGACAGGTATTTATAAACAAAACATATTATACTGACAATATGTGAGCTTTCGGAGACAAAAAGTGAAATTGTCGTGGAGATAACAGGATAAAGTGGACATGGAGATAACAAGTTGAAGCGGACACGGAGATAAGGTTTGAGCTTGGCCTTTTGTTTTTTGTTAAAAATACAAAAACCGGCTTCAGATTCGTGAACCGCGAGTCAAATATCAGAAGGATTCGTCGTAACGGGTTGGCACCCCGACAGGCCTAAATTGTGTAACTACCAATATACAAAATCAGTCTGCTAAATTTGATATGTACCGACAAGCAACCAGGGTGGGATGTCAAATTTGACGGGGTTTCGAGGTAAGCATCACCTTATCCTGTGTTATGCCAAGAAAAACAATATTGCCAAAATCATTAACAGCAACAGAAATTGGAAGGTCAAATTTGGGCCAATCTGATATGGGACGCTGCCCAAATTGAGACCACGACGCGCAGTAGGGCAATCATTGCATCTCGTTTTGGGGAGCCATCCGGATATAGGTAGGAACCATATCAAGATTTAGTTGTTAAGTAAATTAAGCCAAGGACTGAGACGAAAGACTCATGCCAGGGGTTGCCATCTAGACCTTATTTGTTGCCTTGTGGAATTGCGGCAGTAAACTAAAGGGCAGCTTGAGTTAAGACCAGTTACCAGATTATCCATCGGAAAGGTCGTCCATTTGCTGTCTTGTTTGTGAGCTAAAACAAATGAAACTTGTAAATTCGCCTGAAATACCTTTCTGTGTGTTTTGTTGCGGATTGGCGAGGGAAATGTATAACAACAGACCAGGAAGTTCACAAACTTGGATATAGACAAGCGAATTTGACCTTGTTAACAAAGACCTCGAATAATTGCGAATCCTCCTTTTACACCTAGCCTTTGTATATATAACGATATCTGGGGGAATAGCATAGCTACCAAATGTTGTCAAATTGGAACAAACAATTTTAGAACGTCCAAATTTAGACAGTAGTTTGAAAGAGGAATTATTCATTCGTTGTTTGGTAACGTTGCGTTGTGACAATGCAAGGAAGCGAAAAGTGCTAATTCACAAAGTGAAAAAGTATGTGACGAGTGGCTGTTCCAAGCCTTTAATATTCTGTGATATTTGGTAAAGCTCGGTTTAACAACTGTAATCGTTGCAAGATTGTAAAGATGCGCCTGCTAGTCCCCAAAAAACTGCCATAACAGCAGTGCTTATTTCACGAAACACACCTAAAAACAAAGTTCTAAATTTCCCTCACAGGAGATCAAATAACTTTCTACGCTCATTCAGTCTGAATTATCTACCAACAAAACCAGTAACAAGATAACAAATACCCGTGTGCCCTCCTATAGATATATATATCACACAGCAAAGATTCGCAGCTCAAACGTTCATAGATAGCATCATTATTATTATTTCAGTTCATTCAATCCAAAAAGCAACCAAAACTTTTGCCCATATTTTTTGTGTATGTATATAATGCTTTTTCAATTCCATCATGTATCCCATCCACCCGCCCAACCACAGATACCACAAACGCCTTGAAATGAAAATCACAATTTGTAACAATGCTGACAATAAAAGAACAAGAAATATTGGAGAGAGAAAAATGCTCAAAGTAAAGAGGATAAATTAGTCTGACTCTTGACGGCTAGACAGGAAATAAAAGGAAGACGAAGAAAATCACAGTTCACAATAGCATGATGTTCGTATGATAATAGCTGAAATCAAGAAAAAGCAAAGGGGTATATATATAATACTCATGATAGGAAAAAAAAAAGAGAAGCATGAAAATGAAAGGTATCAGAAGATTTTAGCAACCCGGATGCGAGGAAGCCACCCGATTGCTTTGGAAAATATTATAAAAAGGGAAAAAAGTGCAAGTCCGCCCAAATCCATAATGTAAAACGTATGTCCGACGCAATGCAACAACAATTAGAAGAAAACAAGTAGCTAGAAAATCAGGCCTGCAGCTATCGTTTGGTACAAACGCTTGCGATTGTGGCAAGCAGAAAGGAGAGCAGGCCACCAGCTGACAAAACTCACCCATATCCATCGCCAATAGTGTAAAAGGTAAAACAAAACAACCTGTAAGAAGAGATTAAAAGAGTAAAGAAAAATACGACGAAAGAGAGAACTAGGGTTGCATGTCTCCATCGTGCATATTCAACCCGTTCACCGAAAATCTTCGATTGATGGCCGCAGGAAACCTTCGGGCGATTCTCACAACAACCGCAATGGCGAGCCAGTACTACTGTATCACACATTCCTTGTCGTCATCCGTGGCTTCGCGTCTTCGTGACCTCCTCCTATCCTTCTTCGGCTCCTTTCCCTTCCCTTTATCTTTCTTCGTTTTTCTTTCCAGCTTCTCCCGATCTCCGTCCACCGAACTAGACGCGCTGGCATTTCCGCTCACGGAACCGGCATCATCCTCTCCGGCTCGACTAATCTTCACCGCAAGTCTACTCAATCCTGCAAACGAAAGCCTGTTTTCTGCACCTCGGCTTAGCGAGCGCGCTGGCGCTTCGTTCTGAGGAACTTCCTCGCTCCTCCTCTCCGGTCTAGAGGAAGGTCGCAGGGATTCCTTGGATTGTTGCGCGGTGTCAAGAGAGTAGCGTCCTTGTAGTGTGTCTCCGTTAAGTGGCTGTTGTACTGGCGAAGAAGACGCAGAAGTCGTGTATCCGTCCGTTCCCTCTGCCACACTATAGTCGAATGTCGGTAGGCCTCGTGACTCCTCCTGTGAGGATCTCCCACTGTCGACTTCTTCGTATGGAGGTGGTCCTTCCATAGCCTGTACCTGGTAGAATAATAGGTATGGCGATTCCTCAGCAAAAGCCTTTATCCGATCCACTTCTACAATTCTATCTTTCGCTAAATCATCAAACCTAAGCCACTTGTCGTCGTCCGTGCGTACCAAGGAGATGTAGTGACCAGAGTTAGTAGTCGTACCACGATGGCATACCGCACTTTGCAACAAAAGCCTAAAATTGCCAGAATCTTCCAGATCGTCGTCGCCCACGAAATGTGGTAGTTCGATTTCGGTTGGAATCTTGACCTCTGCGCCGTTCCGGATGGGTGCTCCAGCTGCCGACCAGCTGTATCGTTTCAAACACAGCCCAATTATCGGCCGCTTAGACGAAAAGTGGTTGGCAAAAGACGACTTTGTGGTGGAGCGGTCCTTATCCGAGCTTGATGTGGAGTCGGTGTAGAATGGAAGAAGATTGAAAAATTGCCATGCAGGAATCGTTATTTCCTTACGAACCGATTGTGTCCTTCTTCGTGTTTTGGTAACCCCGGACTTGCTGTTGGATGCGGTCCTCAGAAGCGAGCTTTTGCGTTCCAGAGGTCTGGGTCCGATGGGTGTGCTTGGGGTTGCTGGGGCGGATCCTAAATCGGCGTATTCGATATGCAAGCTACTTAAGGCTGGGTTTTCCCCTAGAAGCAACTTCTCGTCGACGTCCATGGGAGACTTGTCATCGAACAACAGAGGGTCTATCGACGCCGATTGATCCACATTCGAAGACACCGCTCGCTGCTCTAATTTTCGCTGCACATCTACTCGGTTGTTGAAGTATTCTTCCAGACATCTTTCCAAAGTGATCGGGCCGTTAACTTCTGACTCGGAAGGTATTGCGATGTTTAGTAATCTTTCATTGATGAACTTGTGATCGTCATCGGGAATATCGAGACCACCGTGCGCGATGTCCATCTTTAGCGTTAGCAATGGCATTTCTAGGGTTTCTGCAATAAATGTGAAAGCCTCTGAAGCATCTTGCTGTTGCTTCAGCGCCGCCTCCTTCCAGCCACAGTCCGCCAGAGAATTCTGAATTTCTTGAATCTAAATATAACTTGTTAGAAAAGAAGCGGAGAAGATAAGGTAGAATTGCGGCTTACAATATCGGTCGTGATCAGTTTTCCAGATCGGAGCATATTGACAAATAGTCTTAATAACGAGGACAGCTTCTTCCGCTTGTCGTCGTCAAAGACATTGTAAAGCATAGCCTGAAACAAAGGTTTTGTTAGCTCGTGTGTTCGAAACGCCAATGAAATCGCAGCTCGTTGAGCCGCAACACCAGGGTATCCCAACACAAAAGTTGTAGGGAAACTTGCCTCAAAAGAGTCCAAATGTGCGTAAAGCGAAAATAATACAGAATCTAGATAACAGGTTACTTTGCCATTGTTCTCGGCGCCCTTCAATGTGACATCCGCCGACCACTCCTTGATAATACCGGCAGACGCATCTTCCCACATTCGATAGAGATCCAAGGCACTATTCGCGCTGCCATTCGCATAACCGCCTCTTAGTATTCGTAGGATTCTGTCTTCGTTTGGCGGTATGCCCAAAGCTGTCAATTTGTTCGAGATATGTTGAATCTATTCGAAGATGTTAGTACAATGGAAATCGCATTTGATAAAGGGAGAAAATAGGGCAGACGGACGTGGAAGGATTCCTCTCTGCTCGGCTTCTTTAGTTTCTCATCGGGGCCAGTGCAATACAGGTCTCCGGAAAACCGGGGTTTTTCGGTCAGCGAGTTCCTCTTGGAGTCTCTTTTGCTCATGAACCGCGAGATGCCAGTGGAGAGTGTCTTTTCGAATCTCGAGTTACGGTTGAGCTTCGGCGACTCGGAGCGCTTCTCGGTCGACTCGCTTTCCATCGGCTGTAGCGACATGGCAAGGTGTAGTGGGTGTGGAAGTTTAGGGATAAAAGAATGGAGATTCGTCTTCTGAAGTGATTAGAGCGCTATTAGCGTGGACAATTCGGCTTTTTGTAAGGTTCTTCTTGCAAGAATTTCATATAAACGTCGTTTTTAAATGGAATAAATAAGTTTGATCATTCTGTAAGTCAGAACGTCGATCTAACGGCCTGACCAGCTATTTTATTCACCGCAGAGTGCACCCAAAAAAGATCTAAAGGTGGGAAAAATATTGGCCCATGGAGAAAAAACACAAAACTAGGTCAAGCGAAGGCAAGAATTTCGGAGTAACTCACTGGGGTAAGCTAGGCCAGGTGACGAATTGGCTGACCTGGCCTGGGCAGCTATTGCTGAATTAAGAACCGGGTAAAATCGACCTTGTCGACGTCTGTTACTAAACGATTTTTTCGAAAAGTCGGCAGCCCGGGGATGATGAGTGGGCGAGGTTGTTTTTTGTCCCGAAGAACCAGCAGCGGCCAAACGCGGTGGGGATGCCGTGAAGGTTCGCGGTGAACGAGATCGATTGATGCAAATGGACGAAATATGACTGCCGAGTGGCTTGATATCTGAGCTATGGGATGGAAAAGATATCACGGATTGGAGAATAGATGAAGTAACTAAGTCGGAATGGAATTTACGACGCCGATGGAGAGGGCGAAAGAGGGAGGTTTTGAGCTGGTTTGGGAGCAATGAACAGACAATCTGGCGTCTCGGTTTAGGAATTAGCGAGAGGATCCAAGGAGCCGAAGACGACGACAACAGCAGGCTGCGACAGTTTGAAAAGACGCACTTATGTATCAATCAAGATTTTAGATAGGAGCAAAATCTGCGAAGTGTCGAAATGAAGAAAAGGATGGGTTTATGAGGTCGTGGCGTAGATGCGATTGAGGATATGGAGAATAAAATAGGTTTCTTGGAGTTGAGCAATTAATTAAAATTTAAAAAAAAAAGATGTTGAGACGGGAAGGGGTTGTATGCCTGGTGTGTATTGTATTGTGACTGTATATACGGAGTGAATGAATGGTTGGAATGATTGGAAATTAACACCACTTCAACAAACGAGAAAGAAGATGCTTCGTGTACTGAGACGTGCAGCCTAAGCTCCTCTTCTCTCCATCTACCTCCCTTCCCCTAGCAGGTACTCTCTACGTATCCTCTGAGTATAATATCGATCGAGAGAATAACTTATTTTTAGGTGGCCTTATTAGCAAACGGAGGTGTCTGGTCTGTCTGGCCTGCGACAACGACGACGACGAAGAGCCTAACTATAACCAGGTGTCGAAAGGAACCCCCTCCCCAGTATCAAGCCGCAAGAATACTTCTTTTTGAATGACAAAGTGACAAATTCAAGGATCGGTCGACTTTGACTGACAGTGAAATCTCAGACAAGCCTGCATTGGGAAGGACCCTGTTGGCTGCATACGTTCTCCTGGTGCCTGCCCCTCTGACTGGCTCACAATTAGCTCGGCGTGTGCCAGTAAAAGACGACACGAGGGCCCGCAGCTCGTAAAGGAAATTATTAAAAATATAGGTGGCCAGCGACACCATTTGTCGTCGTCGGACTCCGCTGGTGGGAGAATAATTATATGCATACGGAGCGGCATGGTACCGACCATCCGAACAGAGCTCCAGCGAGGTCAGGTCCACCCGAAAACCCCGAAGAAGAAATTTCAGGTCGGTATCGACCCTACGATTGATTGTTGAAAAATGTACACGGGACCAGCAGCGAGCGATGCTTAACGGAAGAGGTCGGCCGCTTTACAGAAGGAAAATTCTTGCGACGAACTCTCCAGAACCCAACGGAAAGGAGGTTAGGAATCTATCTCCCTCTTAAAGGCCGTCGGCCGGCGAGGTGGCTAATGCTGCTACACCGGCCTCCATAATTCCATACACACACCAAAGGCTGGAGCGTTATAAAGAAAAAAAAATTTTCTTTCATAAATTTTCTTGGATAACGGGCTCTGTCCTTCCGTTTTTTCAATTCAGCTCTCACGATAGCCGTGGGGCATTTGAAAATTTTCGTTTCTTGAATGAATTAGTTGGGAGAAACTTGAAGATCCTGCTGGTTTTGCCTCGACGGTTTTCAAGGCCCGTCGCTTGCATTCACCAAAACGTCCACGGATCTTGGCTTGGCAAACTGGAACAAAACCATGTTCTTGATAATCGATTAGCTTGCTCAGGGTCTTCACCGCTGTGGGGAAAAGAGGATCTTCCTCTTTTCGTTTTTGACCAAAAATGCGGCGAGGCAAAATTCAATGCTCTCATGCAAGGCTGTCCTGTCCCACCATGTTTCGCTAATGCAGAAGGGTCTGGGAGAGCGTACGCTGCGGGACGCCAACATGTGCGCGACCAGTTCTTAGCTTAGTCGTAACAATGATCTCCAAAAAATAAACATCCAAAGGCGAAATAGAGTAAACCTCTAGAGTCATAATCATAATAGCCTTGGACTGATACTGACAATGTCACAGGATTATCATACGGACTCTATGCCCGTCGAACGTTCGATATCTTCTAGAACCAATTTAATAGATGTAAAAGATGTGAAACTTTGAACGTCGTTATTCCTTTCCTCAAATTCAGAGCCTGCCGAGATTATTCCAACCGCTTGCAGCTCTTGATTCGTGATCAAGTTGCCAGAATCTCCGTTCGAGGCACAACACACCACTCTTTCGTTACCTCACCGTCGTTTTCAGCAAGGTTAGCGCGGTCTCGAACACCTGAAATCGTTCGGAACGTTGCACCGGTCTGGTCACCATATTTGAAGATCTCAGCACCCTCAACCGGATCAGCGACCCCATAGATCCATGACACTATCATAAACCTGCCCCAGCCGTCCCCGACGTGGCCGACTGGCTTGAGCCTGGGCGTACTTCTCAATCCATCTTTCAACTAGAAGATCTCCTCCTCCTCCTGGAAACGCCGGCCACGTCGATGCTTACTCCTAAATACCGCACTTCGCGGTAATCACCAAGAGTAACCACTCCTTTTGATAGTTCAGCTTCGATAAACTCTTGGAAAAATCCCGGCTGGGAAATGTCGTATTCTCAGTTCCCTAGATACCCCTCTTCTTCATCCGCACCTTCTTTGAAAGGTACCCGCCGGGCTCGTATACTACTGAAATAGTCTCGGTGTCATTGAGATGACCGAGATGCAGTGCTCTCCGGACTAAAGTAGTCTTACTTAGATATTCTGCAGCACTGTCGGCCTGTGTATTCCAAACAACTACGGCGTCTATATTGGCGTCTATCGCATTCAATGTATCAAAGATATAGCGGAGTTCAGTTCTAGGCGTGGGAAATCCGGGATCTATGGCAATCCTTCCCCAATGCGGATGTCTTTAGAGAAGGTGTTCCGAATCTGCTCATAGTTATTAAAGTAATTATAAGGGCAATGATTATTCGAACACTAGGTGTGGTAAATACGAGAGGTGGTTGTCGAATATTGGATTATGGTTGGTTCAACTCGGCATATCAGTGAAATCGACAAGTTAACTAGTTGGAGGGATATGCTACAGATGGGGGCTGGTCTGATTGCTCGAAATAAAATAAATACCAAAGAATTGGGAACAATTATCACCTAGATCAGATCACCTAAGCTCTTCGTGATAAAATGACTCTGGTCTGTCGATCTTACAATTGTGATCCATCCGTCACTTTGACGAAGACAGGGGTAGGTAGCTCGACGATCTTGGACTATCAAAAAATGTCAAGGTCCGACATGGTGTGACATTTCCTAGTTTGGTTTGTTGGCATTCGTAATGCGAATTTGCTACTTTCCAATGCTTCCGCAATCATCCATTTATTGTCGCAGTTGACTCACGAGGCAGCGGGCACATTGGTAAATGTTTCAGCGGGCCGACATTCCATGCTTTCTCGTGATCGGACGACACTAGCTTGGTCACAGCTCTCAACAAAAGAATGCGATGGAATGTTAATTTACGGAGGCTGTCGGCGCGAGAGAACTCTTATTACTCTTTCAATATTATTGTTTGAATCCCGTGATATTCTCTTGATGAGTATTATCAATTGATCCGTGGTTACGTTTTTCGTACAAGCCACGACTGGGGTCATGCGAGATCGAACGCTGTGTTGCATGAAAGAGCAAGGAAAACCACCATCCATCTTTGTCTGTCTGACCTGAATTCAATCTACAGATTGGTACTCGCAAACTCAGAAAACCAGAGGTATGTTCCTCGCCAACGAGCTGAATTTCCGATTCTCGGCACTCTTGAAATAATTTCCTATCATGATATCAGTAAGTGTATATATAGAAGCTTTAAAGAAGCTAGAGTTCTAGCATAAATGTGAAGGTCTTTGTCATATCGTGTACTTCTTTCCCTTAGATTCAAAATGCGATTGATTTCGTTAGCCATCACATCCAGTCTCAGTAAGCAAATGCAAGCTAGCGCAACTCAAATGCCTAGTGCCACGAATAATGCGGCTCCCGATACGAGTGTAGATGCAACAGTGACTCTGGCAAATGATATTATGAGTGCTTCGGATAGTGGACCGGTTACCGTTACCGTTACTGTATTTCAATCATGCTCATATGACGCGATGGAAACAGCTATGGCTCGAAGAAATAGGATTGAAGCTTCGATTAATTATCGTAGGGTCCAAGGTTCGTTTCCTTCTGGATGTTCTCAACGCTGGTTTGAAAGTCAAAATTACATGGTACTGATGTAACGGTGCAATAGCCAATAGGAGGAAAAGAGACGCAGTTAAACAAAATATCCCGCAGGTTCCTGCCAGACGAATTCCATTTCAGTAAATCCAGAGACTTTTTAACCGTCTTCAGCTGAAATGAGGCCTGTATCTCGGATCCATGGATCCTCCTCCATGACTAATAATATATTATGCTACGAAAGCCAAACACGACGTAGATATTTCTATACAAATAACGAAAATTAGATGCGATACTACGATATATTTTTTAGACGGCCCTTGCTAAATACACAAGGGGAGAATGTGATTTGATTCGGTATCCATATTAGTCTGGTATCGATGCGTCCTGGGGAAACCTAAGAATTCGATCAGTCGCAAAACCAAACCACACGAACAACGTTAGAATAATTCCCAAAGCAGTGGCTTACGCGTCATATTTTATTTCAAATAAATTATTAACCGAACCATTTCCCAATGGTTTCGTACTAATAGTGTGTATATGGTTAAAATAAAATGCCAACAATTCAACGATCGATCAATCAGTAAGATGATTCATTTGTTATGCTTGGCCTACTCCGACAAGACCTGTCTTCGTCAAAGAGATGGACGGATCAGTACGTCATACAGAGGTGTGGGATCTCGGTCGCAAGATCCTGCGAGCAATTTGGAAAGGGAATCTACCAAGTATTATTACATTGGTTGAAATCAAAATTTAAATATATAAGGGATGATTCTATAATGATTTGTCTAGTAATAATATTCAAAAGAGAGATAGTGTTGACCGTGGTTATATTTTGAGATGCCATTTATGCATATCCTGGGCGTTGGGGCAAATTGTAAGATCGACAGATCAGAGTCATTTTATCACGAAGAGCTTAGGTGATCTGATCTAAGTAGTATAATGGTGTGGAACCGTCTATCAGTTGGCCATCTCGGTTCCTCCAGCGCTTATCACTTTAAACCCCTCACACACAATATATATATATATATATATTTAGGACATATTTCATAACCAAGAAATATCATCGATATCTCAAGATTCAGTTTCTCTACGGTGCCATCGCCTAACCAGTGTATCTCCGGATTGTCCGAGTATATACAAGGTGAAGCGCTCATAAAGTATCCTGCATATCGTGAACTATGGAGACGCCAGATCTATCAAAAGACGAATCCGAGAGCGAAACAGAAGATGACCACAATACCGATAGTTTACCCGAAGACTTTGACCCTTCAGAGATCAATCTAGTCCTCCATACTGAGGCTCAGGTGCCTTCAAATGAGAGTACGCCCCCACCACCACGAATCACCCATACTCACAGACACGCACCGCCGTCAGAAATTCTACACTCTGAATACGCCCTCCGAGAAATCTCACTGTTTTCCAATACATACAAAGTAGAGTCTCGACCGCTCTACATGCCGTATCATTTACTTGCAGGAGTCTCCTATATTCTCAAAGAAATCGAATCTCACATTGCACACGAAGTTAGCACCCGTGTGTTATCGCGAGAATTCCCGTTACCCTGGTTGAAAGTATCCGAAACCTTAACCGCGGAGTTTGCAAAACCCGGAAACACCTCACTTTGGGTGAATTTGAAGGCGCCGGCAAGAAGAGAAGGAGCCATCGGAGAAGCTGTGACAAGGAGTTTAGAGGGTGCGATACCACTTACCCATCCGTCGGTAAGTCTCTACAAGGGATACCCCGAAAAGTTTCGATGGGCCAATGTTTTGGTGGATGTTCTCGTCGAGATGGGTATCATCCCGGAGAATTGGGCTATTACCCAAGCTTTTAAATGGACGCTAGTGACGAAAACTGGGCGTAGTTTTAGTGATTGTCATGGGACTAGAGTGGATTTGAACGGATGGGTGGCGACGACTGTGGCATTTTTGAGGAGTTTTAGGGTTGGGAGAAATTACCGCTATCAAAAAGAAGCTTTTCTGGAAGTGGTGAGCGCGGCGGAGCAATATTTTATGGTACATTTAAAATTACCGGAAAATCGTTTCTGCGAGTCGCTCTTGAATTCCAACAGAGTAATAGGCTGTTGTGACTGGATTAATTAATGTAAAAATTCATCGATATACCTAATGACTCGATTTTATATTTCGAGATCCTTTTGGGGGCTTTTACGCTAAACAGACGAATTGTACGATCTGGACCTTTGAAACGTTTTATATCTTTTCCCAATTGGGATCCTGAGACATCTCCGTTTGGACGCGCTGAGCCACACGCGATACAGCACCGCCACATATTGCAGCACCGATGAGGTTCGGAACCATTGACGGAAGAATGATATAAAGGGCGGGGTGGTTTAGATTCTTTATCTGTAGAGGCTGGATCAAAACTGCCCAAATTTGTTCCTTATTTCTTTTATCTCAAACACCTCAATTGCAACGATCAGTCCCCAGAGTCGTTGACCGACTAGTTATAATGTTCTCAAAATCTACATCAATTCTATCAAAAATCAAACCGAACCGATCAAAATCCCAAAATTCGACAGGATTTTCAGTCTTATTGACTCCCGAAATAGCGGAATTAATTTTACTAGAGGTACCCGCGGTCGAACTCCTAACAACATGCCGTCGTGTCTGCAGGATTTGGAGAGACTTAATCGATACCTCCTCTCCAAAGCTAAGATACTACTCCCTCTCCGGTTTAAATCTCCATGGCCAGCAAAATCCGAATGGTCAAATTCTTACCCCACTGGCAATCGAAGTGTTATCCATCTTTTGGAAGAGACTGGCACGAAAAAACATAACATACGGAAAACCAGAGCGAGAGCGCCGGCAACGTCGAGGCCTTACCAGACGCCTGCTCGGCACACGGGTCGGTGAAAGTGCGGATGATGTACCCGCGTGGCGAGAAAATATGGTCATCTATCTATCTCTCCTTGTGTTCCCCGTTACCGCCCCTGTTTACCTCACATACACATTCGGCGGGCGTGCTATAAAAGAATGCAGTCTAAGGATGAGGGAACATATGAAATTACAAGGCGTTCAAAAGCTTGTCAATCAATTTCGGGGAATATTCGGGAAGATCAAGGTATTTTGGAATGGCCAAGACCTTCCTGAGCCTCTACAAATCGTGGCGACTACGAATTGGAAAGACACATCTCCTTGGTGGCGAGAAAGGAATCCCAGGTTTCGTATTTCCGACAATTCGGGCAACATACCGGACTCTATTCTCACAATTATGAAGTACCTCGGAAGAGCAGTATACTCATACGAGCCGAAAAAATTTGCCTGGGGCCGCTTAGAGGCTGTTCTAACAGTTGATCTCCTCCGTGAGGTTAACAGGAATGAAGCTCATGAAACGGATGGCGACATTCGGAAATATTTTCCTAGCACAACGGGTGATAGCATTTTCTTTCGAAGCGATGCCCCATTTAAGACAACTCTCCACCATGGGTGTAATACTAGAGATTATTACGGGATGTGTAGCATTGACATCTAGGATGTTTGATATATAGCTTCTATTTGTTTCTTTTTTAACGTTGAAAATTTCATAAGATTTCTAATGTTCATCCATCCATATTTAATTACATTGCTTCATGAATCCGTCCACTATTTACACTTGCTTAAGAGAGATAATAAAATATACAAGAGTCAGTCCGATAGCTATAAATGTAACAGCAGCTTCCACCCATTGCTGTCGAAGCAGAAAGGTTTCTCTTAAATCCCCTCTGGGCCGATCGTAGGATCTGTTGCTGAATGTCTTGCAGATATTGCTTATCTTGACCATTGGAAGCCGTTTGCATTACTTTCTTCCAGCCATCTGCGCCTTGTAATTGCGAAAGCCGAATTGCTTCAAGAACATCGCCATGAACGTCGATAGCAATAATCGGAACTCCAATATTTCCACCTAAAAACTCAGAAACTTTACGTCGAGCGTTATCCATGACTGCAGGTCTATTCGGCTTTTTTGCTCCTTTTTTCTCGGATGGCCAGATAACAAAAGTATCACCCTCATCAGCATAACTATGGCTATGACTGTGACCATGGCCATGACTAGCAATACCGGCACTAGCTACAGCC
The DNA here is from genome assembly GCA_036971345.1 of Dactylellina drechsleri. NCBI lineage: Eukaryota > Fungi > Ascomycota > Orbiliomycetes > Orbiliales > Orbiliaceae > Dactylellina > Dactylellina drechsleri. Next base: position 1,306,260 of record JAJTUB010000008.1, read on the forward strand.
CCACCTTTGTGACGCATGCTGGGTAAAAGATCTTGAGTACTACTCAGCCTTCGACCCTTCAGCGTCTCATTCGTCTCCTTTTTAGTCACATCGCCGACCTCAGCGAGAATGTGATTGATAAGCGAAGTTATAAGCTGGTCCGTTTCTTCTCCGGTTTTTAGGTTCCTCACTTTCACGATTTGCTGTGTTGCAATGTTGCTCTTGATGATTATTTGCCATCCGTATTGTTGGTCGGTATAAGACTTTGCGGTCCCCATTGATATGTCATCGTCCAGTTCGGCTCTAATGTTGCTGGCCCAAAGTGATGAAGCTATGCGAACGCCATAAATTTTAAGGTCCTCCGTACTCGACGCGTTGATAATAACATCGCACTATAATCTTCTTAGCATGAGAGAAAAAACCGAAGGTTGTGTTATGGACCTACCCTCCGAGTAGACATCACGGGGTCGTCGTCGATACCTTGAATTCTCTTCTTCTTCGCTTTGTTCCCCAAAGTGCGTGAATGGTGTTTCAAGATTGCCCTGCTAAGCGAATCAAAACTGAGCTTGAAGCCCACAGCGTGGATCTTTCCGATATCTCCTGGCGTAGAAATTGGCCGGGAAGATCGTATCAGATCATCATACCGCCCGCCACTTGCCAAAACTTGTCGATTTGATACACCGTCACTAGAACAGCTGAAGACCAGTCCACCTTGGTAATATTGATCATTATAAATACTCAAGGGCGTAAAATACGCTTTCCTCTTCACTCCAAACTTTTTCAAATAGTCGAAGACCGTTCTCAGATGTTCAAAGGCCTTAGAGCACAGGGGAAATGTTTTGCAGGAGGAAGTAATGCTTTTGAGTCTCTTATACCCCTTTTCAAAGTCTTGTTCCCGCCAGTCGAAGCGTCGAAGCTCCGCAATTGATGCCACGGAGATGTTGACCTTTGCAGTCCTAAGATCTCGAATGATGCTGTCCCATTTTTGATCCGTGGTCCACAGTTTGCTCAACTCTTTTAGCAAAGCTTTCCGCTCCGCTTGCTCGATACCACAAAAGTCGAGGACGAGCTTTAAAACATCTGAGTGATTAATATTAAATCCCATCTTTGCACCTTGGAAGAATGCAAAACTATCAATAATCTCGTCAATAACCTTGATCGTTTCGGCTTCTTTGAGATCGAAATCCCGGTTTGATTTTGACATGATGTCAAAGACAACTTCTCCATGGGTGCTAGGTTGTCCAAACCCATGGGCGTTCTCACGGAATACTATCCCAAAAGAATAACTTTTGGGGAAATCCTGTTCCTGTATTGCGAGAAGCCTGGCATGGGGCAAAACTTGGTCATAACGAAGCTGAACCAAATCACCCCGCTCATTCATTAACCTCGAAGCATCCTTTTCTTGGCAGTATTGAGAATCAGGGACTAGGAAGTTCTTAGTAACTTCCACAGCCCCATGTCTTTTGAAAACCTCGAGAAGTTGATCTTTCACGTACATATCCACCACCAACTGCTCGACTGAAGTCCCACTCTTTCCTGGTCTGTTATCGAAGAAGGGGTCATTAGCTGGCTTGTGAGCCTCTGAGAACAACTTTCTTAATATCACAGCCTTTCGAGTCTCCTTGGTACTTGGGTCGTCAAGACTATCGATGACCTTGTTGAAATTATCATCATTTATTCGGAGAGGAATGGAATGGTTCGTCAATAGTTCAGCCGCATCAGGTCTCTCCGATGGCTTTCGGTGGAGCAGTTTGCGGATGATATTGCATTCATCAACCTTGTCTTCGGGGTTTAGACAACTAGGTATCTTAATTTCTTCACTCTTCAGTCCAGTGATATACTCCTGCAGTTCAAAACTAGTACCCGCTGGCTTACTGCACATCTCGAAGAATATGATACCCAACGAATACATGTCAACCTTTGTCGTGTAATGTCCCTTGGCTTGCAAGACTTCTGGGGCCATGTAAAGTCGAGTGCCAATTTGAGTCGTCAAGACACTTTCATTAACGTCTTCGGCTTTGTGACTCGATGGTTGAGCGTTTGCGGGGAACGATTTCGGGCGGTAATATCCGACACTCGCAGCGAGACCAAAGTCACCGATCCTTGGCATATTTGTTTGGCTTAAAAAGACGTTTTCTGGTTTGAGATCTCGATGGATGATGCCCTTCTTGTGAATGTAGTCCAAACCATCGAGAATCTGACGAAGAAACTGCCAATAGTCGTCAGGTCGCATATACAGATCCTTATCTATAGCATCTCTAAGCGTCTGCTTATCGCAGTATTCCATCTGAATATATAAGATCATTGGAGCTTGTTGACGCTGTTCCGAGGACCTCATCTTCGCAAGACCGAGACTGCTGTCTTCATCGCCAGATTCAACCTCGTCTGGTTTGTTTCCAGTTTGCATGCGATCTGTCTCGCGAATCTCGATTCCATTATTTGTATGACCGGTATTTTCAGTTTCGCTCTCATCATCACTGTTGGAGAAGAAATGGGTCTGACCATTTTTAGCCCCTCCGCCATTGGTCCGGGTTTTCTTCTCTTCCTCATCTTCATCGCTTTCGGCATCAAAATGGTTGCTTCCTTCGCTCGTATCGTTATCACTGTCGCTGTCGAAAACAGCTTTATCGCGATAATCGCTTCCGTCCGAAGAATATCCAAATTCAATCCCCCCCACATCTCTCAAGCTAATATAGTCGAGATGAGATCGCGGGCCTTCTTCTAGAGTGCTTGTCCCCGTATCATCCATACTATAGCCTTCTTCGCTACTTTCCACTCCTTTGAAACCAGACCTATCACTCTGCTCCATCCAGGAGGAATAGTAACGGACAACGTTTGGATGGTTCAACTGAGACAAAAGCAAGACTTCTTTCAAGACAAGGTCCAAAGTATTGGAAGAAGTTTCGAGCACCTTTTTGATAGCATAGAAATGACCATCAAACTTGTTTCGTGCTTTTACAACTTCCCCAAAACCTCCGCGTCCAAGTCGTTGAATTTCATCCCATTCTTGGGCATAGCGTCCTAAGGGTGCTGCTGGTGCTCCCCCAGAACCGCGTCGCCGCCTCATTGGTGATATCGCTGTAGGGACCGTCTCCGAGTCGGTGAGTTCGTCGTCGTAAAGGTCATCCCCTTGACGGAGAAACTCCATTGGAACTAGGTCGAAGGCGCTCAGTCTTTTATTCTGATCTTTGATGAACATCTTGCTCATAAATGCTTTTAGTGCTGTGGGAATTCTCTCCCTGCTCAGGGCGATTTGAGGAGATATATGTTTGTAGTGGACGTCAAGACCATAAAGCATCTGCATAATCAGGACACCCAAGTCCCAGATATCAGTTTTCTTGGTTGGCACGCTAGAAGATGTCAATTCTGGAGCAGTCCAAAAATTTTTTTCACTCTGAAGTAGGTCTTCAACACCATCCTCATAGTTCTGTAGGGCTTGGAGACGGTATGAAATGCCAGGATCTGCGAATTTGGCAATAGTGTTCCCACCAACGGAAGGACGGAACAGGAGCACGTTTCGAGGATGGATTCTGCGGTGCACTATGCCTGCTTGATGAAGATCTCGCAGACCATCAAGGAGTTGAAGAATATATGATCGCACTACCGAGGTCGAAAGTCTGCCAACACTCTCAAGCAGATCTTCGAGAGAGCCTTTATTGGCAAACTCCATCAGAATGTCGATCCGAAATCTTCGCTGCTCGACTTCAGAGAATCTATCGATGGGTAACTCTGTTATGTTCAGTGCGAAAACCTCGACGATACTATGATGGCGCTGGTTATCTTCTGAAGGTATGAGCTTCGCCAGATCATTCTCGAGCTTTGTCAACAACTGGGTACCCTCAGTTGAACTTGGCCTAGGATTCGTCCACTCCACTTCTTTCAACGCTAAAGCAACATCAAAATCTTGAGCGACCTCAAATATTGGGCGTACTGTGTACAGGCTCGTGCTCCTATTCTTTTGTAGCAAAACCATGCCCCCAACTTTGCGAAATTTGCCCGGCTTCCCTGTTTCATCTTTGACGATAAGTCTTTCGGAAAAGATACGGTAGTGATCGTCAGTAACTCCTGCTTCCAAGTCGTCATCGAGAATTTGTGAGCTTTGAAGCTCTAATCTCCTCTTCTGTTGAGCCTGATTGAAAGCTTTTTTTGTCTTCTGACGTTCAGCTTCAGCTTGGCGTTCGGTTTCCTCTTTTCTTTGCTTCTCCGCTTTAGCTTCTTCTTCAGCCAGTCTTTTCCTCTCGGTTTCTTCTTTCAACGCCCTTTCTTCGAATAGAGCTGGCTTTTGAGCGTCAGCATCCTTCGCATTGCCCCTTTCATTGAGGTACTGTAACACCTCTTCGATAATCACAGACATCATCTCAGTGCCCATGCAGGACGCTGCTGCTTTGTCGATAACAACTTTGATTGCTTTCTTATGTTCCGGTCTCAATCCGAGGGCATTAGTAAGTTCAATGGTGGGAGGGACTTTTGGGTACACAGATGGGAATTCAACGTTGAGAGTTACACCAATTTCACTGTCTGATTCGGCTTTCAAATGAAGCTTGAAAGAGTGAACTGTTTTGGCCTATATAATATATTTAGACATTATTAGAGGAACATACGTCGCTTTTAACCTAACCTTGGTGATTATTCACTTACAGTCCACGCGCCGGCAGCTTTTTCAACATGCTCGAACTCATTCGCATAAATAGCTTGGATGGATTCGACTTCGTCTCGTTGGATATCCTCATAATCCGTAACCCCTCCTGCAGGCCCAGGAGGGTTTACAGCGGCAGTAGCATTGGTCGCGTTTTTTGTTCCTTGATTCTGCGCATTGCCTTTGGCATTATTCTTTTTCTGATTCTTCGGCGGCATTTTGAACAATTATAGTGTTGTTTTGGTCGCTTGAAGGGTTGCCGAAAGGGCTTTGATGTCAACCGTTCGCAGTCTGCAGCTGGAAGCTGCAGGTTCAAGGTCTAGTTATAACAGAACCCATAGTGCCAGGGGGTATACAGAAAGAGTGGCTGATGGCTGTTCCAGATTCGAAATGATGGTGTGGCTTCGTGTCCACGGATGGATGTTTTGTCGACGTCAGCTCGAGCTTGGAGTTTGCAACCAGTTCGATTCCAAGACCAACGCCTGAGTCACGCTTCGGGCATCAACACTTTTCACCTCCAGAATCCAACAACGCACTGCATGATCAAGCGTCTAGTTACGCCTTCCACATGATTTATTTCGTGAATTTCGGGACTTCGGGGTTGGATCTGCGACCAGCATGGGCTGAATACTCAAGGCCTTGATATCTAATTTCTCGTTCTTTCAATTTTTTTTATTTTTTTTCCAAAGAACGAATGCTTTGACATTTCGAAACATCGGGTTGGCTGATGATACGCGACACCCAAGACTGTTAAAAAATAGTACAAGTATATCTAAGGGTTTTAGAAATGCTTCACAGGCACATTCACGATTCACAGACATAGTACCTTGCTGCTCGCCTCTATCGCAGGAGATGAATACTCTTACTGACATTCTCACCTTCGATCGCCGCAGGGACGAATGTTCGTCTGCAGTGTCTCAGGACCACGCAGTGTAACTGGCTAGTTGGTCCATGTGTTGAAAGTCCCCTATGCGGGCAACCACACAAAAGGCTCCGAATTTTGAGGTTTCCAAGCCAAGAAATTGTTAGCTTCGGTCGAAAAAAATATGCCGCTCACCCATTTCACTGGTCTCGAGACCATATTAACTACAGTTGATTTGATCACAATGTCGATAAAATTTATTGATGAAAATAAAGACAAACAAGATCAAAATTTCATTTCCTCAATGAACGACTAATGCATTGATTGTATTATATATGTATGTACTCGAAACTAAACTTTGGTACTTGCTCCCTCCTTGTAAACTCGTCTCGTTCCAGGCGTAAACGCGTTGAAATGTTATAAACTAGCTTGAAGAGAAGCTTGATTTTGGTTTTTGTTAATAGATATTTTCGATTTCTAGGGCATTTATCGTGTTAGTGGATTGGTAGAGTCTTACCTTCATAGATGACAGCTTATTTCTATTCTTTTGCGTCTGCCCTAATTTGGATAGGTCCAAAGTCCTTTGGGTGGAGGTTAACTGTTAGTAATAGTTATATGCTTCGTTGATTTGCGAACCAGGTGCGTTGAATCTTAGAATACTTACTGCATCAAGGTAAACCTCCATTACTTAGGAGTAGGAGCTGCCATGGTAATAAGAACTTGCAGAGCAATGAGAATGAACCACCTGGCGGAAACCATTTTGCTTCGTTTTTTGTTTTAAGGTGCGTTTTATTAAAGTCAATTGGTGCCTAGGATAGAATAGATAAGATTTGTAGGCTTTTTAGGAAATGGGAGGCTTGTCCTGGATCTCTGTGCTTCAAGGTTGGGGCAATGATGAAGGGAAAAAAGTCCAGTCGAAGGGAGAGTACTCGGCAATTTATACAGAAAGACTGGAAAGAGTCTATGCAATTTGGAACAATGCCGTCTACGTTTTTCTCCGCCCTGAAGCACAGAGCTCAGATGGGAAAAGATTTATCGCGCATTCTCAGTTTCCAATCAGCGTGACATTTCAGCTGTCAATCCCGAAAATGTTGAACACTTCACAAGCTACAATGTATGATCATGAAGCCTTGCAGGACCTTGTCGTCTGGGGGCTATTGGATCAGTTTGGTCCAAGATTGGGACTAGCTCTGAATATCTCTCCAGTGCCAAGACTGAGATCTCCTTCGCTAGACCGGAGACCCCTCGACACGGTTATCCAGGTTCGAAGCAGCATTCTCACATTGCCATTGAAAAATGTGTTAGAGAAAGACGCACATCACATGCATGTTGCCAAAAAATGATTAAAATTGGTCTCCTGGCATTAAAACCCCTAAGATGCAATCTCGACCCAAATCTGAGATGATGGGAAAGGCAATTTCTTTACCTTCCTCAGGGACCGAGTGTAATTATTATTAATACACCAAAATGCCCACACTATTCACCACAGCAAAAATATAGCCATTCTCAACCTTAGAATGATTTTTTTTATAGCCGAGAACTTCCTATAGTTGTTCTAACCACGATTGATAGACACTCACGGCTTTTATCGAATATCAGCCGTCTATTGATCCAGTTGTCACACATTTTCGAACAATCTGTGAATGAAGTCTAGTTGTAGAGTTTTATTGCAACACCCCCTAATTCAAATATAAATTAAACAACACATATACAAAATGCAACAACTATTATCAGATATGACCTGTATACCAGATGCCGTCCTGATCCAGCAAAGATGGGGCCTGCAACACAGGCCTGCCGGAGGCAGTTTAGCTTACAAGACAAGATATGACTGATTGAAACCATGTCCTGTCCAAAATCCGAGGCAACTCGAACCGGTATAAATAATTTCAATAGATAGGTCCTTCAACGAGAGAGAACTCTTTCAGCTGGATCTTAGACTCTTCTAAGGAATGCCCGGAGAATACGCGGTTAGTCGTTCACTTTTGTGGATTTATTGTGTTTATAGACTCTGAGCAGCCGAATAGCTCGTCCACCAACGTTTGTCCAAATAATTAACATGTTTTTCGTTCAAGCTGACCAAACAACAGCTGGAAAATGACACCGATCTCATACAAATGTTCCTGCGTCACAATAACGCTGTTACCGCATGCGATATATGAGAACTGAAAAATTTTTTATTTTGGAATTCGCATTCTTTCGTAATGACTTTGCGATATTACAACTAAGGGCATTTAATGGGCCTGGGCGGTTAAAAGTTACCCCCCAAAAATGGACATATTTTCGTCCTCTTAGCTCGACCACTATAGACGATTGCAACACCCAAAGACTAGGTTGCGACAGAGCGAAAGGATTGGAGAGGTTAATACTAGAACAAATCGAAAAGACCCTTTCGCAAATTTAGGAATATATACCCAAGATCATCTTATCAATAGATACGAAAGTTCGAATTTCGTGAATACGCAAGGCAAAGTTCACAAAGTTCAATTCAAAGCTAAAGACCAGTCCAGATCAAGAGCAGCCGCTCTCCTCGCCTCCGCTTTCTTGAAAATTCAATTGCAAAGAACTACATGTGATAACTTCACGCCTAATTGCATGTCTATGTTCCTGGTATTGCCGAACTGTCCGTGAAGGAAAAACTTGCATATCAATCTAACCAGTTTGGGAGTTATTGCTGGCCAGATGATTGCCGAGACTATTAGTAGTCTCGACAACCCATCTTTACAACGATATGATTGTAGTCTGGTACGAATGACATTGACGCAACGAAACATACTTGGGGCAAAATTACACTGAATATTGAAGCGGTTGTAACGGTACTATTGGTATCCTATGGATCATCTCATAGTGAACACTTCGTGGTAGCCGTTGATCAGATAAAAGTTAGTATTTTACTATTCTCGATGCCAAAAATTATCTTGCATGCTGTCAATATCTTCGCGTTGAGTGTTTGGTTTATGAGACATATCGATTTGATATTTTGTGTATCTCCAAACGATTCAGCTCGGGAGAGTTTATTAGATTCCAATTGCTTTGGTAGTCTCGAAAACCTACCCCTGCGAGCTTGCTTTGGGAATTGCTTAGATGCTATGATGTTTCGTTCGTCACGAATATGTGGGGTGATAATTCACGAATAATTGACTAGCTCGGGACTAGGCTTGAAAAACTCGTCATGAAGCTACCTAAAAGGTTAGGCGTAAAGGGAAACACGTCTAATACTTCCGATGCCTTCGGTCGACGGCCTGTTCGGAACAAATAACTCGCTACCAAATCTGGGGGTGTGGGAGAAAGAAAGTACTTGTGAACATCAGATGTGTGAAGAATGCACGGTTGACAAGGTGTGATGTCCAAAACTCCTTCTTGGCAAGGGCTTTTGGTACGAATATGGACCCCTCGCGTTAGGAGTGATTGGTTTGGTGTGGACCGGATAGCTCGGTCTAGCTGGTTAAGGAATGGTATGCGAGATGCTAGGCACTACGGATGAAGTGAAGAGCAGCAGAAGGATCGAGGGGGAGACTGTTCACTTTCGAATCAAAAAGCGGAGGACTCCCAGCGAGAAACAGTGGAAACTGAAGGATTTTAACGGAATAATAGACACAGCGTCAGCCATTCGATTCTTCGGTATAAACTTGAAATAAATTAAAACCCAGGTTGAGGAAGAGAGAATCTATTCGAAAAACCAATCAACTATCAGCAAGATCGATATCGACAGTCGAGGTTGTGAGATGCCGCAATAAACGGGAATGAACGGGTGAGGCAAGTCAAACTCGAATGCCGCAGGATACAGCAGGACGCTTTTTTGGATATATTGGCTCTGGGAACGAGGCAGAGAACGGATATTCTTATAATTATAATCATAATACCAACGTTTACAGCAGCTACGGTAGTGCCAGCTGGTCTAGCAACTACCAGTCCAGCAGTTCTTGGTGCGGTGTGAACTACGGCTCGGGGTATCAGAATAATAATTACGAGCAAAGGGATTCCTTGGGGATCTCTCTCCAGCTGGACATCTCGGCATTTCTCGAGGTTCTTTGGCCCGAGCTGATGGCCCCACAGCAACAACACCAGCAACCACAACAACAACACTGCGATCAGCAGCCGCGAGAATCAAAACAACAACACGAGAAATCAAAACAATCGGCTCCCCCCTGTGAGCCCGTCGCGGCCGCCCATCTCCTTGACATCCCCCACCAATACCACTACCCTCTTCCCTCTTCGACCACAACAACAACAACCATTTTGTCCTCTCCTTATGATAGCGAATCGCCTGCCGAATCATCTACATCTCAATCGGCTTCGCCTCGGCTTACATCTTCACCTCCATCAGAATATCAGAAATTCGACAATTACTATCTTGAGGAAGAAGACTTGGTATTCGGTGACGAAAGTCCCCTTCGTGACAATTTTCTAACCGAAAACGCTCCTCGAAAGCGAGACACGTTTATCAACATGCTCGCCTGGCTTAGAGGCGATCAACAACCGGGTGAAGAGGAGGAAGTCGACCAAGATTTGATAATCCCGGATCATGAGCAACCTGAAGAACCTGGTATGTGTTTAGTATGATAGATAATTCAGTAGTTGGACTGGCATCTCTAACCGTCTCATCGAGTAGAAACACCCGGACCTGCAGCCTTTGCTTTTAATGCTTTCCGGACAGGATTGTTCGGAACCCCTAAGCCGGACCTTGAGGTTCGTGAACATGAACGTCGTCCAAGATACGGACGCGAGGTCTTGAGTGATGAGGATGTTTTCACTAGCTCGAGAAAGCGACCTGAGAGTAGGAGCCCAGGTCGCTTCAAGACTTTCGAAGATGTCATGACTCCCCCGAGGAGAAATCCGCAAAGCATATTAGTCACCCCAGGAAATACCATTAGCAAGAAGAAGACGGTCTCTTTCGGGCCCGACCAATTCCATGAGGACACCATCTCTTATGAGGCACGGACCGGCCGTGTTAGATCTGGCCTTCCTGCTCAATATCCAGGGAAATTCCCCAGCCCATGGACACCGAAGATTACAAACGATTTCCCTAAGCGAAAGGGTAAGGATTCTCGTACCGAGGACATCGAGATCTTCGAAGACCAAAATAAGCCTCTGCGCCCAATTCAGAAATCGAAATTGAAGGGTGAAAAGGAGGCAGTAACTGCCCCTAAATCAAGAGATGACCCGAAATCTGTCGACGACCAGATTCAGGCCCTTCGAGAAAACACAGCCCGGATTAACGACATGATTGAAGAAGCTAGCGAGGGTAACACTCATGAAGGAGACGTCACTGTTAACCTTGATGAGCCCCGATCTCGATCAGGGGTTTACTGGAAAGAACGCTACTCCAGTGACCTTGGCCAGGCCGAAAAGAAAGTTGAATTTTACAAGGCGCGAAAAGATACATCGGTGGAATTCGCCTCTAGGAAGGACGAGCAAGCTGCTCATCTTGCCACTCGTCTGAAAGAAGAAATGGAACTCCGAAGAAAAATGCAAGCCGAAATCGATAAGTGGCAAAAGCTTGCCATGGAAGCCCGTCCTGATCCCTCTACGACTGTAAACGCTCCTCTTACCGAAACATACCAACAAAAGACCATTGAACGCCTTCGACGAGAAACTTCGGAATACCGAGAAATCATTCGTCAGAAGGAAGTTGAAATGAATGACCATGAATATCAACTTGACCGCCAGCGAAGCGAAATTGACCGTCAAGCCCGCCGCATCAAAGAACTTGAAACTGCTCTCAAGGCGAAGAAGGAAGCCGCCGATGAGGTCTCAATCTACAACACCAATGCCGAATCCGAAATCCGAACTCTCAAACGCGAACTCCGTAAAGCAGAGAGCGCTGCTGCCGGGAAAGATCTCGTCAATGTGAAATACGAAAGCGCCCAACGTGAGATTGAAAGACTTCGACAGCAGGTATCTCTCGTCAAGGAAGAAAATATACGACTCAAGATCCAGCAAAAATCCAACAACCCTTTAGTGGATATGGATGAAGCTTCTACCATGCCGCCTACAGATTCTCGTCCCAAGGCCCAGTTACTTCCTAAATCCAAACCCGAACCAGAACAAGATATCTGGCAATCCCTTTCTACTGTCAATGCTCCCAAGGATAAACCCCGAAACCGTAGTCCCAAGATCACCGAACACGCTGCATTCCCAAGTCTCAACCTAGTTGATTCCAGCCTAGAACTTGGGGGCATCTTCTCGAAGAACCCAGCTCTCTCGCTCCCTCAAGCGATAGATAAAATTCCAACTATATATGAATATCTCAAGCAAGAAGATTCTGACTCAACTCTCACCAAGAATCCAATGCCCTCTCCAATTCTCAAGCCACTTACCCTGATGATGGAACCTACCACAAAAGCTACTCCTAACTCGCGCAAACCTGTTGTTTCCACGACTGTCATGTCGGAAAAGGAGATTATGCAACAACTAGAACATACTGATATTTCGCTTCCACCAATTTCACCAACAGTAGCCTCGATGTCTGACACTGACCTCGACAATTTGAAAATTGTCGCTAGACCACTTCCCCGTATGAGCAAGGAAGATCTTGCAAAGAGTCTAAAAATCGGTGCCGCCAAACCCAAAGAACCTTTAAAACTCGATGACCTTAAAACCTGTCCTTTGCCTGAAATCGGAACAAAGTATGAGACCGACGAAGAAAAATTCACACTCCGAAGATCAACCACCAGCCCAATGCCCAAATATTTCAACTTTGAAAAAGCACCGAATTCGCGCAGGGGCAGCTTTGCCAGCATGCGAAGCTTTGTTAGCAGCAAATCTCATAAGACAGGAATGGACATATCCGACGCTATTTCTCTCAAAACTTCTGCTGCAGTTGCTGCTCCTGTTGTTGCCACCGGTGTTGGAATCACTACAAAGACGAGTCCTGGTTCCGACACCGATGCCAAGAGGAAGCTCGCAGCTGCAAAAATGGCAGAGATGAAAGCAAGAATGAAGGCCGCCAAGAAGGAAGGTAAGACTTGAAAACTTTGATGCGTGCCATTATCTTTACCAGCTTTTCGTCTTTGTGCATTTCGTTACTCCTCGTTTCGATGGGGATGTTTTTTTATCTTATTCTTTTTCTTGCAAAAAGTAATCTCTTACTTTACCCTTTAAAGCGACTAGCGTTTATTGATACTCTTTCCCATTGTTCATCCTTCTTGTATTTTAAATTGGGCGAAAGGCAAATGGCGTTTTTGGAGTAGCAGCGGTCGAGATATCCTTTTATTTTTGATGTTTTTATGAATTGCTTTTGGTTGCTATTTTCATTTCTATTTTACCTTGGTCATTTTACCTTGAGCTACTTCATCCATCCTGTACTCTTCCCGCTATTACTTGTCAATGTTTTGTGATCCAAGTACATAGGACATGACTGATTGAATGAATGACACATTAATCTCCAATATCCATGAATTTCCCCTCCCAAGCTGATTCTAAGCCAACCCGTCGGACTCAAAGATGCGTCGTAATATTTTTGACATTATCTTATACGTTTTCTATATTATTTACATTTATTCCTATATATTGATACAACTGAGCTTAGTCTCTTTGTCAACTATCCAAGCATTTAGCAGTCGCCTGTTTGGTATCGGAACCCATTCCAATATTAGTTGGTTAAGGCTTTGACATTCTTCAAGCTTCCCCATGCACATGAGTCGTCGCCTCCCCATGCCAAGTTTTGAATCTTGTTCCATAACTCATGAGAGTTCTTGAGTGTTTTCTCCGTATAGAAGATTTTGCAATCAGCGGGCTCAAGAGAAAACTGCAGTGGAGTCTGTGTAGAATCAGCTTTGCGGATCATATCCTTTAAATTGATCTGCATCTCAGCTGGAGAGCTGTTAATTTTGACATCGCGAGGCATCGCCTGCTCCCACTCTTGTTCTTCCTTTTCCCCTTTCGGTGGTAACTTTTCTTCTAAGAAATTTATATATTTGAGGAGGTCGTTGAGTGTGAAAACTTGTGATCCGCGGGTACCACCCACCGCGGCTGCAGGTTGCGCATGAGGTCGTCCGCCCACCACGACAGTGCGAATACCCTGCTCCATTCTTAGACTTTCAACAAAACTGTTGCAGGAAGAAGCACATTTGCTGTCTGTGATGATAACTATATTTTCAGGCTTGAAAGGGGCCGAAGCATTGGAATAAGATGCGAGATGTTCATAACCGGTTTTATCCATTTTAGAATCCGGTTGGATACCTAGACCCAGAACTTTACTTACAGCCCCGAGTTTGCTAATGGGATAATCCAGAGCAGGAGAGTATTTATCGCCATGGATCTCAACGGGGTTAATAAATCTTTCAAAGGTGGCAAACTCCTTGCCGTCTTTATCTTGTGTGAAGTACTGGCTGAACCCACTCTCGATTATTCCGAATGCATCGTGAAGTTGCAAGGAGTCCTCGTTAAACTCGGAGCTATTCGGATCTAGTGCTATCTTGGTTCCATTCTTGGAGAAAAAGATGGGGTGTTGAGGATCTAACATTGTTTCATTGTAGATTTTCGAGAAGCTAGTGGCGAGTTTGACCGATGCGGGATGATGACGATACCGATATAGATATGAACCTTTTGCCTGAGGGAACAGCTGGCGGTAAGCATCAAGCTGGGAGGAGAGGAAACCACCCCCATTCTCTCGAACGTCTATTATTAACTTTTGCATGCCCCGTTTCTTAGCCTCTGCTAGAAACAATTCGATTGTCTTTTGCATACACGGTATGAAAATTGCGAAGCCCTCGGGATGCGTTTCACCATCTGGTGCAAAACCACTGATACTCAGAACAGCAACTTTGTCATTCTTCTTTGAGTAGTCGTCCATGAAGAATCCACGGACTTTGCCAAAGGGATCGTCTATATACGACGGTGCCCCGGTTGTAGAATCGCTGCTGGAATTATATTGAACCAATTCGTCCAACACGATTGATGTATCGTTACCGCTACTGACATCGGTGCTATTATCTAACTGCAAGCTCTTGTCTTCGTCGAGTTTTTCAATAAATATATGAGAGACATAGTTTACGTTGATGTATTTGTTCCAAATATCTTTCCCGGTTTTCAGCTCAGACCAGACGTTGGTTCCATTCTTGTGGAGCACAGCAGCCGTGTAGTTGTATGTATTCGTCGTTCCGTTTTCAAAAGTGAGAGTGAATGTGCTCGCTCCAGGGTATACTCCTCGGGCCATGAATTGTCCAGGGTCTAATGGCTTCGATGCAAAGGCTGTGTTCCACCGGGCGTCAGGTGACTGATACTTTTCCACCCCAAGCTTTTCAAGTGTAGCCACAACATCTTTGCCATCGATTTTCGTCACAGAGGATGCCGAGAAGGTAAAGTTTTCTGAATTCTCCACCACGAAGACTTTGGGTAGCGTCTTCCCGTCCGGACTCAAGTTGACCAATGAGATTGGGCAGGAGAAACTGATAAGTTTTCGGAGGGGCAGGTCGACGTGTAAATGTCCCTCGTGAGATTTATCCATGAGTTCACCAATTTGATTCTCTAAGTCGTACCATAGTTTTAAAGAGCCCGATTCGACCTTTTTGTAGATATCCTGCAAACCGCCTATGATATCTACTGATCCCTGATCGTAGTTTGTAGGTGGGTTTTTTAGGTAACTGAGTGTAGATTGAAATTGAAAGAATTGGGTGACCACTTGTAAGAAATCGAGAGTTGGTCCTTTTTCTAATGGGACTGATCGGAGGCAGTCGTATGCGATTTTGGGGTCCACACTAAACGTGGTAAAGTCTGGTATAATAATCAGTAACCTTATAAAAATTCTAGTTCCGTAGTAGTCTCGATTATGATGTTGTAGGATCTGAAATATAAAATTGGTATCACTTACTTTCATCATGTGGGTGTTTGTAAAATGATTCTTCGATAGTATAAATCTCGGCGCAACCACCAGTAGATTCATTGATCTTAGAATTGCTGCTGTTAGAAGAAAACGCATTCACTGTGAGATTTGACAGAGGTGCTTGGTGATATCGCGGTAGAGCCACAGCGTTCACCAAAATCGCCAGGCTTAAGATCGATGGGCCAATTACTGAACCTCCAATCATGGTTGTTGATATTATGCTATTGATGTATATAATATATTTGATAAATGTTGATGGGATGTCGATGTGTCGAACTCAGTCCGAGCGAAGATACAAAGTCCAGCTGTACCTTCACAAGATTTGAAATGGATTTAATATTTAATAGAAAAGAAAGCGCCAGCACTGCTGATTTGATGAGTTGATGGGCCTGATCATCTTCCTTTATATTCAGTATTCACCGATGTCTAAAGATATCTTCGTAGCTCTTTCCAACAACATTCTTGCCCGTAATGGCATCACGATGGTGACCCCAAACAATATCGAGGATCTAAAACAGTTTGCTAGACAGACTTGTCCCTCGTTTATGCAACTGAAAGCTTTATTTTACTCTAGCCCTATTAGAAAGAGGTTACAATTGTTTGGATCTAATATACAATAGGGTTGATTTAACGCCACTAAGGTTGAAATGTAAGGATTTAATAGACTGAACAATGTTGTGCCATATGCAGCACCAACGGGACTGCACGCCATAACCCTTGTCTCGTGTAAAACGCTAAATGCTTGGCATCGATAGCGTTTTACACATGAATATGATATTGCTAGTCCAGTTAACCAGTTCTCCCTAGGTTTCACGAATTGGAAATGGGATATCAAGGTGGGGTACCCTCATTAATGGAACATTGGAAAGGATGAAAATCGACCCACCTCGCTCTTCCACCCGAGGGGGGCACCCGCCGTGGGGCGGAGGGAGTACAGTTTCAGGTCCGAAAAGCTCTAGTGCATGCGCATACGGGTGTCTGCCGTTCCCAAGCCTACACATTTTACCACCTACAAGGCTAACATGGTTGGCTGGAACATTGGACAAGTGAAAGATTATGGACAGTTTTGTGACACCCGAGTATTGAAATGATGAAACCACTGAAGTATGCTTTTGAGAGTTGGACGTCTGCTGTTATTGTTAATTTAAGGAAATGGCAGAAAGGCTCTAACGCACTTTTGCGAATGGTTTATGGCACCATCGAAACCGGAGACTATAAGTGCAATTATGCACGCCTGGTAGGCTTGGTGCGTGAGACAACTGGCAGGTTCTGTGGGTTAGCGAAGGTAAGCTGGAAACTGAGACCAGGTAGGCCAATAGTGTATATTGCTGTTTATTTAGGATTAGGATATCATAAGTGATCAAATAAGGTGCTAGCAGGTTCTCAAAGGTGTTAACAACAGGATATATGCTTACTTTACGAGACAAAATGTTTGCACTCGAACATTGATAACTAAGTATTCTTGGATATCAAATCGTCTTAAGATTTTAGAATATGCAAAGTCTTCGATTAGTAACTAGTTTGATACACTACCCTTCATATTTAAAAAGAGGGCGAAAATATCACTTTGTCGTCGTACTCCATACATTATTTGATATACTAGTGTATGTATAAGTCGAGTGGTATGAATGTGGCCACCCCCTAGTTGTAGCTACCACCATCACAAATAACAAAATTATATATTATTAATAATAGTTCTGTCAGTCTAAAGGCTACAAATATAAAAAATATATAAATTTACTTAATTTTATTGTCTATATTATTTTCATATTTTGAATATTTTATTATTTTAGGCTGTATATGGCTTAATTATTGTAAAAATACTTTATTTTTAATAATTAAAATATTGTCTTTTTTATTAGATATTGCTTTGTTTATTATTATTATGGTAAGTTTGGGCTTGTATTTTTATTATAAAATTATTTTTGTTAGAATAACAAATTGTTTATTCAAATTTTATCATATTTTTTATTTTTTTATTGGTTAAATTACTTCTAATTTAATTTATAAGTCTTGTACTTCTTATTATAGTATAATATTCTTAACTATATATTTATTAAAATTTTTACTAATTTTGCAAATTATTAATTGTGTAGAAGGACTTTAAACAGATAATTTAAATATATAGTTAATATTTAAATTTTTTATTAGAATAATAATATTATTATTTTATTTTAAAAAATATATATATGGTTACTAGGCTATTACTTAATAATTTTATAATGTTTTGTTGTGATTATAAGAATAAAGTTTAGTTACTTTCTATTTTATAGTTATATTTTTTTTTATAAAGCTAGTTATATATGTTTTAGTATAGAACTTAAGGAATAATATTTTATTTATCTAAGTAATATCTGTTAAAGTAATAAAATCTTTAAGTTACTATTTATATACTATTTTTAATATTGAAAAATATTCCAAATTTAAAGGCTAGGTAACATAAGAAGTATAAATAAGTAAAAATAAAAGATATACATTATTAAAATAATATTTAAATATAAATTTATTTATTATATATAAATTATGACTGTTAATTACTAGTAATTATGTTGTAGATATGTTACCAGTATTAGTTTTTAATAAAAATATTTTAATTAACTATTTTAAAGTAATAGTATTACTAATCTAACTATTTTCTAAAAATATTATATATTAATTAAATTGTTATTCTAATATTTGGGTTTGAAACTACTAATCCTAAATAAACTTTGTTTTAAAAATTACTAGTGGATTGAGGATATAATCTAAAATAGAAACATATTTTACAAATAATATCCAAAAGTGTGATTAATCTATTTTTATAGGTATCTAATATTTTTAATAATTAGAATTTTTAATAATAAAGTTATTTATACTTATTTTAATTGTTATACTACTTTTATTTATATTATATTATTATTTTAAGTAGATTTAAAATATTATTTTATAAAAGTTAAAAAATTTATTGATATTGGCTGGATTGGTATAATTAATATGTTATTAGTTTATATACATCAGCAAAAAATTGTGTTGTCCTCCCAGTCCTCTGGAGGCCTCTCAAGGTTAGTGAGCACCACATCCTCAGTGGTTATCATAAGACTTTGAGCGTTTGAGAGCAGTGTTTAAAATATACCGGGGATGGCGAGGAACGAGCCCAGAAAAATTTTTTGAATCGGGGAATCAATTTACCCCTCCCCGACCCGGGTTTTTTACCGAGAAAAAAAAAAGCCGATACCTCCCCGAGTTGGGGAAATACCCTGATATAAATTTTTATTATCTTTTGATTTGATCCCGGCTTTTTTCTTGGTTTGGGGCGGGTTTTCCCTGTTATAATAATATATTTTTATAAATATATATTAATGGTTTGGAAAGAGCCACGTAAATAAGCTATCACATAGTAAAACTATCTAAAAACCGACAGTTCTCCGCTTATTGATAAGAACTTATCAGATTACGTAATCAAATCACGTGATTATTAAAATTTTTATTGTATAATTAAAATTAAAATTTAATAAAAAAATTTAAAAAAATTAAATTGCATTTTTATTAATTTTTTTTAAATTTAATTTTAATTTTTTTAATTTAATTTTTTCGATTTTTTAATGAAAATAATTTAAAATTAGGTGTGGGAGATCTTGAAACACACTAAAACGACTAGTGGTTTTTTAGCGAGTTTTTAAATTAAATTTAATTAAATAAAATTAACCACTAAACCGTTTATAGACGAAAAATACGAATTGATTGATTTTTTTTTAAGAATTCAAAAGTTTTCAAAAAATTTTGGATTTTGAAAAGTTTTTTTGATCTTGCATTCTTTTTGAAAACGTTTTGTCGAAAATATAGCCGAACACACCTCCATATATACGATGTATACCATATGCGTCGTGCTATATACGCATATGTCGTACTATATACGCATACGTCGTATACGTTGTATATACGTATACGTCGTACATCAGCAAAAAAAAAAAGTCGTGGGACGACTGAGAACAGACGTAAGACGGCTTTTGGGTATTGTGACGACAGGATGTTGGGACGGCAGCTAGGCTCTACACCACATCAAAAATATCTTTATAAGCAACGCAAATAACAGCAGCTTCGACATATCTGAAAGAAGCCTCTCTATAGTTTTAAAGAATTCTAAACAAATCAATCATAATAATTAAGATAATAGATGAAGGATATTTTAATAAAAATAAATATGAAGTAATATAAAAGTGACTTTTAGTAGTTTTAGTACATTTGGAAGTTGCTTTTTAGCATCTTTTCAAATATATTTAGAATAGTATAATTATATTTGAATAATTTAAAGTTACTATTTATATTTATATTTGAATTGTTTTAGGCGAGCTATCAATTACTTATTTTTTGAAATATTCTTTATATTAAGCAAATTTTTTGAATCAGTTTTTTTATGTCTATAATTAGACACATTAAACCTGAAATAGTACTCTTTTCTAAAACTTCTAGTTAACTAAATTTTTATTTCTTTATTTTAATTGTTTTAAGTAAGTGATTTATTATTTAATTTTTAAATAAA
Source organism: Dactylellina drechsleri (assembly GCA_036971345.1). NCBI lineage: Eukaryota > Fungi > Ascomycota > Orbiliomycetes > Orbiliales > Orbiliaceae > Dactylellina > Dactylellina drechsleri. The sequence goes on from JAJTUB010000008.1 coordinate 1,326,082, forward strand.
TCTTTACTTTAAATATATTTCTTTTAGCAGCCTTTTTATGTTTGTAACCAGACATATTAAATTTAGTAAACATTTTATTTTTTAAACTTATACTTAATCAATTCATTTTTCTAAAAAACTTGATTATTCTTGATAAAGTTTAATTATATAATTTTAAAAATATTTTATTTATTTATTAGTTTATATCAGTTTTTATAAGTTTATAAATAAATCCTCTCAATCTATTAAATATTTAAAAATCTTTATCATTATTTTTTTTATATTTCTATTATACTGTTTTTTATACTCCTCAAACTTTATTTAATTTAAAACTTTTTAAAAAATTCTTATTTTAATTTTTTAAAATCTACTAATAGACTTTATAAGTCTGGTTAAAAATTTAGTTCAAATACATAAATCAGAATAATAACAAAAAATTAATACTACTTTTATTAGCTACTAGATCTTAATACATAATACAATATAAATTTACAGTTTCGACTTTGTTAGAAACTATTCCTAACTAATTTTAAAGTTTCAAATCTGTAAAAATTGGATATTGGTTGTTTGGCAACCCAGTGATGTTGTTAGGAATTGTATTAAGTAATTTTTGAATTTTAATATTTAGATTTTACATTTGAATAGTATCCTTGATTACTTGGATAGTTATAATAATTACTAAAAGTTTAAAAACAAACACATAGAAACCTAAAACAAAATAAAAAAAATAATTAATATCAAATTTATTAAAAATAAAAATTGTATTGTTAATAGAATAAAATCAAAGAAAATAAATAAGTAATTCTGTTTTTAATAACTTCCCATCTTCTAAAGTTAAAATTAATAAAAAGGTTAGATCAGCTTCCACAAATCTAATAACAGGTTTAGTAAATATGTATCCTTCTTGATTATATCAATATCAGCTCCCAACTTTTTCTTCATCTTTACCTTATTTTTTAATTTTTTCTCTACTTTTTTGTGTTTGTTTTCCAATTTTATACGTCTGCGACTTATAATCCCTAATTTATCCATTTTAACAATCCCATTTTTATAAGTTTTTATAAATGTTTTTTTAAAAGAATCTTTTTGTTTTTTGATAACATCTTAAATTATCTAGTATGTTATATTTAAAATCTTTACTATATTACTATTATCATTTACTACTTCATTTTTACTATCTTATAGCTATTAATCAATTATATCTGTATTTTAACCGATACTCAACCAAGAAAATCTAAATACAGTTTTTAGGAATCTATTCTATTCTTCCTTACTCATTTCATCTTAACTATTTTATTTATAAGAGGTATTAATCTAGCTTAATAGCTGATCTTTAGTATTTCACTTTCCTTTTAAAATAACATCAAAAATGATTTTGCGAAATTAAATGAAAATTAAAAAAAATTAAACAAGTTAATTAACAGCCTCTCTATGTTTTATAGTAGATTTTTAATTTACATGCAATTAAGCTACTAATATTATTATACTATGCCTTATAAATTTTATCTTATACTTTTATTATATCCTTGTTATTTTTATTATTGTTATTATTATTATCTAGAATTTTGTTTGATAAACTGAGACCAATTTTAATCTCTGGGATGTAATAATCTATGTTGGATGTTAAAAAACTATTTATAGATTTTTTGAATGTAAGTACTTATATTTTCTTGCTTTTTTAGTTTTCCTATCGTTTTTACTGTTACTGTTGTTATTGTTGTTATTATTGTTATTATTGTTATTATTGTTATTATTAGCTTTAGTTTTCTCTTTTTTTTTCTTTTTTTTTTTTTTTTTTTTTTTTTTTTTTTTTTTTTTTTTTTTTTTTTTTTTTTTTTTTTTTTTTTTTTTTTTTTTTTTAATTTTTTTTTTTTTTTTTTTTTTTTTTTTTTTTTTTTTTTTTTTTTTTTTTTTTTTTTTTTTTTTTTATTTTTTTTTTTTTTTATTTTTTTTTTTTTTTTTTTTTTTTTTTTTTTTTTTTTTTTTTTTTTTTTATTTATTTTTTTATACAAATTCTTCAATTTTGTTTTTCTAGCACATACTTTTTTAATTAATTTTATATTATTAGGATTAGTA
>JAJTUB010000009.1:0-74449 GCA_036971345.1 Dactylellina drechsleri
TATTCTAAACTATTTTTTATAATTTTATTTAAAAAATATTAAAATTTAAAAATTTTTTTACTAATATTATATATAATAAAGTACTAATCATTATTTATAAATTTAACAAAATAACAATTTTAGAATTATAAAATATTAAATAATTTATAAAAAAATTTAAATAAGTTTATAATAAACAAATATTTAATTAATATAAATTATAAATTAAATATATTTATAATAAAAATATTTTATTCTTTAATAAATTCTAAAATTTAATTAGAAATTAGACCAAAACTAAAATTAATATCACTAATAAAAAATACACCCAAATAGATAAAGTAACTGAACAAATTATTTAGATAATAAAAATATAATTACATAATTTCTTAAATATTATATAAAATAATTGAGTTAAACTACTTCCTAATTTTAAATTTACATATAATATATTTAAGTATTTGATTATAAAATATACTTTATATAAAATATTTAGAAGATAGAATTCAATAATAATATTATTATCTTTGATATTTAAAAAAATAATTTCTTAAATAAATAAACATATTAAAAATATAAAAATTTTTTATAAAAATTTTTAAAAAAACCTCCAATTTATAACAAAACAAATATTGCATTATTATAATCAAAAAAAAATAAAAGTACTACTTTTAAAAAAAAGAAATAAAATATATTTGTTTACCAAATACATTAAATGAAAAAAATATTAAAATAAAAAACTTGATTACTAAAAATATAGACCTTTTATAATTACGAAAAAGTTTAGTAATAACACCTTTGAACTAAAAATCCCAAAACCTACACACATTTATTAATCATTTCATATCTCACTCTTAAAACCAGCTCTAGAAGGCCTAAAAAAAACCCCCAATAATAAAAAACTAAAACTTAAAAATCACACAAAATATAAATTTAAAAAAATCTTAGATGAACCCAATCAAAAAAATAAATACCTTATCAGATAATCACCACCTTACAAATTATAAAATAATTCTTAGATTTTAGAAAATAACATACCCCCAAAAATCATTTAAACCTACCTTAATCAAAAAACTACATTATTATTTATAAAATAAAGATGTGAAAAACTAAAAAAGAATTTTATTTTAGATTAAGATTATAAAAAATCAATATAATTAAAATTAGAGATTTTTGAAATTAACACTAATAATTTTTTTCTGAATTTTTCCAATTTTTTAGAAGCTTGCTTAATTTTTATCTTACTTTTTTTTTCTAATTTCTCCTTCTTTGCCAATTTTTGTTTATGTAGCATACCATTATAATTGATTGTTTCTTAATATTTTGATTTTAATAATTTTAATTTTTTTTGTTTTCAAATAATTTTTACTTAAAGCTCTTCTTATACTTTCTCAAAATCCAATAACTTTTTTTCTTTATTATTTAACTAATAATTTAGATGATTTATTACCAGAAAAACAAATTAGCCAGATTTACTTTTACCTTAATAAAAAAATATCTATAAAAATTAGCCAAATACCCTCTTCTACTATTTTTAGTGTAAACAGCACAACTTTTATAGCCTGATATAACTATACAAGAATAACCATTCCTTTCACAATACTTATAAGAAATAAAAGCCAAAATCCCATATTTTTCAATATAATCAGTACAAGGATTATATTGGTCATAAGAAGACTATTTATTTTTTCTTTAACAACATTTTATCAGCATTTATACTTAATTTCAAATATATATTAATTATTTTTTTATTAGAATATTTTAAAGTTTAAATTTTAAACTATTATTTTAATTTAATTATTATTTTTTTATACATTTTTGTTTATGTTATCCTTTTACCCCACACACTTATATAAATAGAAGTTCTATATAAAATACTAATTAGCACCAAAAATATTTTTATAATAATATTAATTCTATAAAATAACTCTACCTATATAAAATTTAATTTCTATATAAACTTCTAAATTACCCAAATATTAAGTCTATATAGAACTCATTACTATACAAACATTAATCCTTAAAAAAAAGAAATAATATTATAAACTTATAATTTTAATAATATAAATACCTATATCTTATTTTACATTACATTATTTTTAGTTTTGTCTTGCTATATTTTTAATATAATATTTATTATTTATATATTTGTGCTCATTTATCTTATTTAGACCCCTATTATACAACACCATATGTTACATAATATATAATATACAATAAACAACATATAAATATATAATTTATAATTTAAACAACATATAATACCAGACATATAATTATACAATCATTTATATTATATAAAATATTATTATATATATAAAATTATTATTAAAATTAATAAATAGTTTTTATTTTTTATCAGTCAATTTAAATATAATATAAACTTATAGTTTATTATTATCTTATTATTGTTATATTTTCTATTTAATAGTTTTATTGTTTTTAGTAATATATATACTTCCCTGAATCAAAACCTGAATAATAGGACTGAGAAACAGAAGCCAGAGTGAGCTTGCTGTGACCTTCCAGGGCCACAGGTGTAACATATATAAAATACTAGTGTATATAAAAAGGCATACTAGAAATTTAAGTATAACAATAGAAATCCTAAAATAAATAAAATAATAATTTGAAATAGTAATTACAGAACAGCTACCAATATTACCAATAAACTTTTCCAATCAATATATTAAAAACTCTATAGAAATTTTAGAAAATAAAATTATTGAAATAACTAATTTTACTAAGAATTTTAACAAAACATCCAAATTAAAAAACCTAATTAAGTTTGGAAAATAATTTAAGAAATTTGATTAATTTTTTAACTAGCTTTTGATTTATTACTTTTTTAATATAAATTGATTTTCTATAGATAAATATAAGATTTGTTTTGTGGGAATGTATCTAGAAGGACTACTTTTTTATATTTTTGTAGCCTACTTAGAAAAACAAAATAGCTACGATAAGAAAAAATATAAAAATAAAGAATTTAAATAAGTATATCTAGATATTTATAAGGTATTTACTAATATTAATTGCTTTATTATTTTTCTTTGATAGAAATATAAATATAAAAATAAAAAAAAAAAAGTATAATATAAAATTGTTACTTTATATTAAACCTATTTAGTACAAAACTATTTTTAAAAGCTTAATTATTACATTCTGTTTGCAGAATATGATAATATACAATTTTTTAATTTTGCTAAAAAAGGACTTAAGTCAATAATCTGTACTAAAATTATTAAAAAAAAATTTAGAACCCTAGAAATAACTTATATGGAAATATAGAACTTTATTATATAAATAAATAACTCCATTTTTTGATAAAATTAATAAAAACTAAATCAATCTTAAAAAAACTATTAAAAAAACTGTTCTAATAATATATTAAGATAAGGAAAAATTGGATAATACTATCTTTATAATAATTATTAGAATTATTGTTTCAGAAATGGTATTTACTAAGGATATAAATTTATTCTAATAGATCTTAATATTATTAATTACTGATAATATAAAAGTTTATTAAAGTCCAATGTAATTATTTACTATAATTATAATAAATTAAAATATTTTGCTAAAAACTATTGATAGCTAAAAAAAAATTAGTTTAAACATGTCTGATTTGTCCAATTAAAAACTCCAGAAAAATAACAAGAGTAATGCAAAGAATTAATGTGATAAGTCTGTATTACTTAAAATATTTTAATATTAAAAGAACTACTAATTTTATTATATAAAATAATTATCTTTTTTTAAAGAAATAAACTTGTGGTATACTTAATAACCAAAGAAGAATTCTAAATGTTATAAAAAATTATATAGCAAGAAAATAATAAAAATATTAATAATATTATGTCTAATACCTTAATATATATTTTAAGTGAAGATTTAGACTTAGCTATCTGTAAACCTACACCCTTATTTTATAATTCTATGGTATATAAATATTATTGGATATGGAATTACCCTATACCAGGAAAATATTTTAGATATTAACAAAATTTAAACAAAAAATTATAGTAATTCTATACTATACTTATTTTAAAATAACTAGTTAGAGAAATATATTCCAGAATTATCTCCAAAACCACTTTTCTTGAACTACAAATTTATTTATAAAAACCCTATTGAGAACTAAGAATAACATACAACAAAATTGATGCTAGACTTGGAAATAAGTACTTATGTAAAAAAAGGAATTACCAGAATCAATTAATCATTTCAAATAATCTAGGAGGAATTAGATATAAAAATTTATCTAACCTATTATAGTTAACTTTTATCAATAATTGTATCCAAAGTTATAAAATTTATTGATATTAACTCTGTAGAATTAACAATATTTATAAATTATAAAATTTGTGTAATATATATTTAGATAAAATTCTTATAGAAGAATACCACTTTGTAAAAAAACTACAAAAAAGCTATTATAAACTTTATTAATAAACTACCTATCTTGCTATGATAAATCTATACAAAACAGAATTAGTATAAAATTTTATAATATTTTATTTTAAAAAAAAAGTATTTTGTTTTAAAACTTTACAAAATATAATCTTTATTAAACCATATTCCCCAATTTTTAAAATATATTGCATAATTTATTTACAAAATAGAAATTACTATATTACTTATGAAAAACAATTTTTTGTTTATACCAACTATACACAAAAATAGATTAATATTACCAAAAAATTATATTAAACTAAAGTTATATTAAAAAAAGAAACTTGTTTTTAATGTTTATAATAATTTATAATAAAAAGACTTTAACAAATCTATATTTACAAATATTATATGACAATTCTACTATTTACTAAAATTTTAAACTAGTTTGGTTTTAGAATTTGGAGCAATCTAAGAAGTCCAACTTTAATTTTATTAAAAAAAAACCTAATAAACTATTAAACCTAATTAATGACAAATATTTTAATATTAATACTGTTATTAATAGAATTTTTGCTAATGTACTTATAAATAGTAGTACAGAAACTTCTTATATTTTAATTAATTATATTATTTAAAGATATTTTCCTATATGGTTTAAAAACATTTATTATAATGTTACTGCTTTCAAAAAAAATACTTTAAAAATTATCCACTATAAAACTATAATAATTATCTTTATCAATGGATATTATAAAAAATAAATAATTAACATTTTTGATTTTTAAAAATACAATTTGTCAGGATGCGCTGTGGCTACGCACACTGAACTAAAAGCAAGATTATCAGATTCTAGTATCTGAATAGCCACATATCGTATATAAATGATGGCACGAATCCTGACACAATTTAATCTTAGGTTTTGATTGGCTATAGGAACACAATTCTACTATCAATTGGAAAAACAAGACTCTTAATTTTATTTATTACAACTATCAACAATCCCATTTAAATAATGATTATAAAATAAAAAGAAAAGAAGTATACTTATGACTTATGGAATATTTTTTTAACAAAAAAATTTATTATTGATTTTGAAATAAATTTAATATTTTTAAATGTATATAGTTTAAGATTAAAGATGTTTATAAAATTATTAAAGAAATTATTAAAGATATTATTAAGATTTTAAAATAAATTTTTAAGTAGATTAAAATTTTTAAAAAATTATCTAATAAAGACGCTTTATTAAAATTTAATAAATTTATTTATGAAATATTATTTTAAAAAGATGTTATTCTTAAATTTATACTTATTTATGCTTGTATTTAAGAAAAGCTTAAGGTACTTCAAGAATACCTTAAAAAAAACTTATACAAAGGATATATTTAACTATTTTAATTTTTAGTTAAATATCTTATATTATTTATATTTAAGAAAAATAGAAAATTATGAATATATATAAATTATTGAAGTTTTAATATTATTATTATTAAAAATTGAATAGGATTACCTTGAATAAATAAGTTGCTTGATTGATTATAAAGAGTTAAAAAATTTACTAAAATAAATATAATAGTTGGGTATTATAATTTTAGAGTTATATTTAAAGATGTTTGGAAAATAGTTTTCAAATATTAATATAGATTATTTAAATATATAGTCATGCCTATAAAATTAACTAATGTATTAGTATTTTTCCAAACTTTTATAAATCATATTCTCAGAAACTACATTAACAAAATATATATTATTTACCTTGATAACATATTGATCTATAGTCATAACCTGGAAGAATATAGGAAATATATTATCTTTGTTCTTAAAATACTCAATAAATACAACCTCAAGGTTTAATTTAAAAAAACAGAATTCGAAGTTACTAAATACGAATTCCTAGGAGCCATTGTAATGACTAATAGAATTAAAATGGATCCTAAGAAGGAACCAAATTTGATATGACCCCTAATTGAATCGATGCTTTTGACATATTGAAACGGTTATTTCTTTCAGTACTTATACTCCAACTTTATAACCTAAAATTACCTATCAAAATCGAAATTAATGCCTTAGACGCTGTACTAAATGTATGTTTATACTAATTGTATTCTAATAATAAATAGTATCCTATTACTTATTTATCTTATAAATTTGATGTTATTAAACTTAGGTATCTAATTTATAATAAAGAACTTATGGTAATCATATAAGTTTGTAGAATATAAAAAATATATTTATAAACTAAAGAATTTTTTATTGTATACTTTAATTATAAAAATTTTTTTTTTTTTTTTACTATTAAAGAATTTAGTAAATAATAAGTTTATTAATAGGAAATACTTAGCAAATATAACATAAAAATTATATATTATAAAAGCAAAAAAAACTTAAAAATAAATGTGATTAATAAAAAATTTAATTTAATAATAAAAATATAATTAGATAAAGAAGTTATTTTTAAAAAAAGTTTATATAAAAATATTATTATTAATAGAATTTTTAATATTATTTTTTATATATTGGATAACCAGTTTACCTAGGAATTAAAGAAAAGTTATAAATAATATTTAATAACTATTTAAATCCTTTTAAATAATTTAAATATTCTAGAATATTTTATTATTAAATATAGAATTATTTTTTTTAAAAATCTTTATTATATTCTTACTAAAAATCTCTAGTAGAAATTTATTAAATAATATTACAATATGCTAGTTTACAGATATTTAAAAGTTAAATGAATTTAAGAATTTTTAATTAAGAAATATTTTTAATTACAAATACGATAGTATATTAAATAATATATCAGGATTTATGATATATATTGTAAAAATAAATTTAGCTGATATTTACCTTATGGTAAACTTTAATTTTATGATATACTATCAATACTATTTTAAGTTATCTTTTATAATTTTATTTAAGAAATATTAAAATTTTAAAATCTCTTTATTAATATTATATATGATAAAATACTAGTTATTATTTGTAAGTTTAGTAAAGTAGTAATTTTAGAATTATAAAATTCTAAATGATTTATAGAAAAACTTAAACAAATCTATAATAAATGAATATTTAGTTAATATGGATTATAAATTAAATATATTTATAATAAAGACATTTTGTTTTTTAGTAAATTTTGGAATTTAATCAGAAACTAAACTAAAATAAAAATTAATATCACTAGTAAAAAACATACCCAAACAAATAAAATAACTAAATAAATTATTTAAATAATAGAAATATGGTTATATAATTTCTTAAATATTATATAAAATAATTAGGTTAAACTGCTTTTTAATTTTGAATTTATATATAATACATCCAAGCATTTAATTACAAAATATATTTTATATAAAATATTTAAAAAATAAAACCTAACAGTAATACTACCACTTTTAATATTTAAAGAAATAGTCCCTTAAGCAGACAAATATGTTAAAAATATAAAAAATTTTTATAAAAACTTTTAAAAAGATTTTTAATTTATGATAGAATAAATGTTGTATTATTATAATTAGAAGAGAATAGAAGCATTATTTTTAAAAAAAGAAGATAAAACATATTTGTTTGCTAAATATATTAAATAAAAAAAATGATAGAGCAAAAAGCTTGATTATTAAAAATATGGACCTTTTATAATTATAAAGAAATTTAGTAATAACATTTTTAAACTAGAAATTCTAAGATTTATATGTATTTATTAATTATTTTATATTTTATTTCTAGAACTAGCCCCTGAAGGCCTAAGAAAAAATCCAGATGATAAAGAATTAAAATTTAAAAATTATGTAAAATACAAATTTGAGAAGATCTTAGATGGATTTAATTAAAAAAATAAATACTTTATTAGATAATTATTATTTTATAGACTTTAAGATAACTTTTGGATTTTAGAAGATAATATACTTCTAGAAGTTATTTAAATTTATTTTAATTAAAAAATTATATTACTATTTATGAAATGAAGATGTGGAAGACTAAGAAAAAATCTAATTTTAAATTAAGATTGCAAAAAATCAGTGTAGTTAAAGTTAGAAATTCCCAGGATTAATATTGATAATTCTTTTCTAAATTTTTTTAAATCTTTAGAAGTTTATTTGATTTTTGTTTAATTTTTTTTTTTTAATTTCTTCTTTTTAATTAATTTTTGTTCATGAAGTATGCTATTATGAATAATTGTTTTGTAATATTTTAATTTTAATTGTTTTAACTCCTTTTTTTTCTGAATTACTTTAGCTTAAAGTTTAGTTATTTTTTATTAAATAAAAATTTGTTTTTACTAAATAATCACTTGTTTTTTTTTTAAAACTTCCAACTCTTTCTCCTTCTTATCCAGTTTTTGATCTAAATAATCTACTACACCATATTAGCAAAATCTATTTTTAACTGGAAAAATAAACTTACAAGAATTAGCTAAATAACCCCTTTAACCATTCTTGGTATAGATGGTATAACTGGTATAGTCAGATATGATTATACAAATATAACTATTTCGCATATAATACTCACAAGATACAAAGGTTGGAATACTGAGATGTTCAATATGATTAGCACAAGAACCTTGTTAAATATAAGAAGAAAACTTGTTTTGTTTTACTTATTTTACCAGTATTTGTATTTGATTTTAGATATATATTAATTATTTTTTTGTAAAAATATTTTAAAATTTAAGTTTAAACTACTATTTTGATTTAATTGTTATTTTTTTTTTTTATGTACTATTCGCTTATGTTATCTTTACTTTATATAACTTATTTAAATAGAAGTTTTATATAAAATGATAACTTGTATTAAAAATATATTTATGTTAGACACTAACCTTATAAAGTAGTCTTGACTATATAGAATACAATTTTTACATAAATTTCCACACCTTATAGAAATAGATTCCTTACAAAAGTTAGTTCTGCATGGAACCTGTTTTTTGAAAGGAGGAGATAGTGTCACAGATATATGGTCTTAACAGCACAAATCACCTGTACTATATTTTATGCTACATCATTCTCAGCTTTACTTTATTGTATCTCTTATAAAGAAATTAACCACCTATGTACTGCAATTGTCTGTTTTATTCAAATTCTTGTACTACTATATTTATATATCATATGATAATATTGTATGATTGCAAGCTTGGTAGAAGTGATTTTGTAATCTTTAGGACGTTGCACGCTCACTCAAGTCGCATAAGCAATTTTGTGATATATGCAATTATTAATATTTGTATAAAGTATTATTATGTATATAAAACTATTATTAAGACTGATGAATAGTTTTTATTTTTCATTGGTTAACTTAAATACAATACAGATTTATGGTTTATTTATTGTTGTTATATTTTTTATTTAATAGTTCTACTGTTTTTAGTGATATGCATACTTCCCTGAATCAAGACCTGAGCAATAGGATTGAGAAACAGAAGCCAGAGTGAGCTTGCTGTGACCTCCCAAGGCCACAGGTGTAACACAAGCTTAAATATTAAAACAACAACCTAATTAGCATATAATATTTTTAAAAAATAATTGGACTAGTAATGCTATTACTTTAAAATAATTAATTAAAATATTTTTACCAAAAATTAATATTAATAACATATCTATAATATAGTTATTAGTAATTAACAGCTATAGCTCACATACAACAAACAAATTTATGTTTAAATATTATTTTAATAATATATATTTTCTATTTTTGCTTGCTCACACCTCTCATGTTATTTAGCCTTTGGATTTGGAATATTTTTTAATATTAAAAATAATATATAAGTAGTAATTTGGAAATTTTATTATTTTGATAAATACCATCTGGATAAATAAAATATTATTTCTTAAATTCTATACTAAAATATATATAATTAATTTTATAAAAAAAAATATAATTATAAAATAAAAAGTAACTAGGTTTTACCCCTACAATCACAATAAAATATTACAAAACCATTAAATAGTAGCCTAGTAATTATATACACCTCCCTCAAAACAAAGTAGTAATATTGCTATTTTAATAAAAAGTTTAGATATTAACCATATATTTAAATCATTTGTCTGAAATCTTTCTACATGATTAACAATTTGCAAAATTAGTAGAGGTTTTAATAAATATATAATTAAAAATATTATACTATAATAAAAAATACAAAACTTGCAAATTAAATTAGAAACAATTTGGCTAGTAAAAAAATGAAAAATATAATAAAATTTGAATGAGTAATTTATTACTCTAGCAGAAATAGCTTTATAATAAAAATATAAGCCCGAATTTACCATAATAGTAACAAACAAAGCAATATTTGATAAAAAAAATAATGTCTTAATTATTGAAGATAAGGTACCTTTATAATAATTGAGCTGTATATAGCCCAAAATAATAAAATATTCAGGGTACAGAAGTGATATAAACTAGTGTTTAAAATCGGGGCGGGAAAAATCGAGTCGGGACAGGGAATTCCCCAACTTTAGCTAAGGAAAAAAAATTGAAAATGACTTTCCCTAAATTAGAATATTTTTTGGGTTAAAATAAAATTTTTTAAATATTTCTCAAATCAAAGTAAAATTTTTTAAATTTTTTTCAATAAATAAAAAGTTTTTTTAAAGAAATTTTTGAGTTTTTTAACCCTGAAATAGTACTGAAACTTATATTTCAAAATATCCTGAGTTGAGGTGAGAACTAAGAACTTATCAAATTACGTAATCAAATCACGTAATCACCAAAATTTTTATTATATAATTAAAATTAAAATTTAATAAAAAAATTTAAAAAAATTAAATTGCATTTTTATTAATTTTTTTTTTAATTTAATTTTAATTTTTTTAATTTAATTTTTTCGATTTTTTTATGAAAATAATTTAAAATTAGGTGTGGGAGATCTTGAAATACGCTAAAACCACTAGTGGTTTTTTAACAAATTTTTAAATTAAATTTAATTAAATAAAATTAACCGCTAAACCGTTTATAGACAAAAAAATACGAATTGATTGATTTTTTTTTTAAAAATTCAAAAGTTTTCTCTTTTTGAAAATATTTTATCAAAAATATAGCTAAATATATCTCCATATATACAATGTATACCATATGTATCATACTATATACACATATATTGTACTATATACGCATATATCATACTATATATGCATACATTATATATATTATATATATGTATATATCATACTATATACATGTATGTTGTATATACATATACATTGCATATATTATATATACATATATATTGTATTATATATGTGTACATTGTATATATGTATACGTTGGCGTATATGTGTATATATCATACTATATATATATATATCATATATATGTATATATTGTATATATGGAGATATATTCGGCTATATTTTTGATAAAATGTTTTTAAAAAGAATACAAAATTAAAAAAAATTTTTAAAATTTAAAATTTTTTGAAAACTTTTGAATTCTTAAAAAAAAATCAATCAATTTGTATTTTTTGTTTATAAACGGTTTAGCGGTTAATTTTATTTAATTAAATTTAATTTAAAAATTTGCTAAAAAACCACTAGTTGTTTTAGTGTGTTTCAAGATCTCCCACACCTAATTTTAAATTATTTTCATTAAAAAATCGAAAAAATTAAATTAAAAAAAATTAAAATTAAAATTAAAAAAAATTAATAAAAATGCAATTTAATTTTTTTAAATTTTTTTATTAAATTTTAATTTTAATTATATAATAAAAATTTTAATGATCACGTAATTTGATTACATAATCTGATAAGTTCTTATTAATAAGCAAAGAATTATTGGTTTTTGGATAATTTTATTATGTGATAGTTTATTTGTATGGCTTTTTCCAAATTGTTAGTATGTATTTATAAAAATGTGTTGTTATAACAGGGAAAACCTACCCCGAACCAAGAAAAAAGCCGGGATTGAATTGAGGGGTAATAAAAATTTATATCAGAGTATTTTTTTGATTTAGGGAGGTATTGGTTTTTTTTTTTCTTGGTAAAAAATCTGAGTTGGGGAGGGGTAAATTGATTCCCTGATTTAAAAAATTTTTCTGGGCTCGTTCTTTGCTATCCCCGGTATATTTTAAACACTGATATAAACAATAAAATCGAGTAAATTCATATATTTTTTATATTTATAGCCCTTAGACTGACAGAACTGTTGTTAATAATATATAATTTCATTATTCGCAATAGTGGTAGCCACAACTAGGGGGTGGCCACATTCATACCACTCGACTTACTCTTCAAACTAATCTGATACTAAATTGATTAGATTAAGGCAGCCTTTGCACTAGTTCTAGACTTTTAAACTCGTAAGTAATGGTAACGAAGAACTGACAAACGATTGTTACGATAGCGGTATCGATGGCATGATTCATCTAGGAAAATCTCAAAAACGATATTGAATAACCGTTGGTTTCCTTTGATTTGGTTGTAAGATTGTTCTAAGCCTGTGTCACCAGTAGACAGTTTTCGATTCGCTTATGAAACCTTTGAACAAAAGCGACATAGGATTTGCGGCAAGATATTTCTTAATTTCCTAATTAATGATAGATAGATAATTGATAGGTTGCGTTACAGATACCTTTGAACCTTCGAAAGGATCTGAGCATCTGAATATTTTAAATATACTAGTATAGCAGACTGCCTTGGACCTCAATTTTGCCTACGGCTCCGTAATGCTTATAGAGATATCAACTAACAGCCTAACGAGATATGGATTTCAAAATGGACAGAGATCTGAATTTATATAGTATTTATTATGATACTTAGACTTGCCCATCGAGGAAAGTATGCATACCATCTCTTGGGGTTATCTTCGCTTTCATATACCCGAGCTCGAGTCAGCGATCAATGAAATTTGATTGTATAGTAATCTATTCAAGGGGTGCCGTGCCAATGCACCTCCCGTCTTGGCTTCTTGGATGCACATAGCCCAAGCAAAACAACTCAAATCTTAATCCCATTTGGGTCGCGGTCATCGCCAATCGAAACTACTGCAGCTGAATCGATTTTGATTTGCCTCTTGGTAAGAATTCGAAATCCCGAGAGCCCCTCGAGATCCCGCAGCCATGACAATCATAGATAACCTGGTTGCTGGAACTGGATTGGATCCAAAATTCAACCTGTTATAATTATATATTTCCAATATCCAACGCTCTTTTCCTTGGACGCCAATGCCAACCGTCCGTCCGGAGGTTAGAGATGGCATGCACTAGCCTAGTAAACATAGCAGCTTGGCTCCTTGTACTTTCTCGTTTCGCTACCTCTCAATTCGCAACACTTGGTCCAGTCCTATCGATATCTACCAATTCTCAATCAACAATATCGTACACCTCCTAGGGACAATAACATCCTTCGAACCGCCTGTTGCCTGTAACACCGGAATTTTCATAAGTGATGATATTTTCGCCCCAATCTCCTCAGGCACAGAAACGTCCCAGGACGGTTACTCTCATTATAGCGTAGGATGTTATCTTTTCGGGCCCAGTTCTTGCGCCCCCCAAGTGGGGTGAAGCAGGATACTACATTAGTAGTGCCGACGGCTGCCCGCGTGGATATAGCAAGCTTCCACCCATAACAGGCCCCGGCGCAGGTTCCGCGAGAGATGGTGATTTCTACGAATCTATCCGTTATTTGAGTTCTGGAACTCAGAGAGCTTGGCCTTGTTGCCCGACGTGAGTGTAAGATATGTGGCCGGCGCATAGCTTCAGTGCCTATCTCTTTGCTATATCCTACATATATAAATACTTCAGTATGCATACTTAGACTTGGATTTCTCAGCGCTGACGTGCACCTCCCAATGTGGGATAAAGTATCGATTACACGTTCTCAAAGGGATCGCTCTCAGGCGTACTGCGTGCCAATACGATGGAGTTGGATACATTCGAAAACACAAGCGGTGGACCCTACACCGCGCGATGCGGTTACATACAATCTCCCATCCGGGAGACTTACACCGAATCCGGAACTACCTTTCAAAGAACCCATGAATTCTGGGCGAACCCGCTCTACATCTTCAGCGACGAATCGCAACCAAACACCACACCTCAGACCAACACCGGTGGCCCGACAACCCTTGCCACGAGTCCGCCTGGATCTACTACCGCTCAACCCAAGTCAACTGCGACTTCTTCAGCAGGACCTACGGACGAGCCGAAGAAGGGAAGCTCAGGATTGTCAACCGGCGCGGCTGCTGGTATCGGTGTTGGCGTTGGAGTTCCGGTGGGTTTAGAGGCTATATTTTTTACATACTGCTTTACACAGAGAAAGTTGAGGTCGGTTACTGAGCAAGCAAGCAAAGCTGGTGGTATACATGATGCGGAAGCGGAGCCAGGTATTATGGATTACCCTGGAGGGACTTGCGGAATCCAAACAAGTGAAGAGGTGAAAGGCGTGTAATATTATACCAGGAAAGGATGTATATATAGATCACCATGCATGTACGATCTAATTGTCAACGAGTTTATCGACCCCGATATTCGGCGATATTTGCTAATTGACGCGATAATGCAAACGAAAACTGAATCCCTGAATACAGGAATCCGTTTTTGGAGTCATGCTCAAGTCGCACAAACAGAATACAACAAGGTCAACGCCAAATCGCAACGATAGATGTGTTGATACGATGGCGAAATTATAACATAATGATGAGACTAAGAGAAGTTCTTAGAAAGAAGGCTGAGGGTTTCAGAAAAAAGTAACTATGATTTAGCATGGTCCCTTCTACTAGTAATGTAGGGCAAATAAAGAGAGGAGGGACCGAATATGATAGTAATATATTGAGTGCTAGCAATTGAATATATCCGATCCTAACTCGCACATCTCAAAACTTCAAGAATATACTAACAGATACCTAGTCTAGTAACCAACAGATATCTACGATTTCACGACTTATAACTATAGGAACCTAAAGTTATGGGCAAAACTAAACATCACATTCATAAAAATCCTCCACAATAAGAAGCCCATTTCAGTTCGCCCCAAAACATTTCACTAATATACATGACAAAACAACCAATCATCATCATAAAACTGGAAAAACATACCCATATAAAACATCATATCCTTCGCTTTTGCAAGTCAACGCTCGTCGCTCGACTTCTAAATTCAGGCTCCACCGGAAATGCTCAAGCAACATAGCTATATCCATATAACAAAACAACATTTAAAAAGCACAACGTACAAAAAAAAAAAAAAGAACATATCTCGTAGGGAAGCTTACTAGACATCTGTATCGTGACTTCGTAGTCATTGATATCCGTGATCGATGTCAACATTGGCAACCATCTGAGACACAGAAATGATACAGAAAATACAAGATAAAAACGCACAAGATGATGATGTTGGTGATAATGATGTGGCAAGTCACTCATCTGTCGCATGGCTTAATGGCGTTTGAATGTGGCCTCGCCAACATCGGAGGCCCCTGCTGCTTGAAGACCTTGGCGAGCTTGTGGGGGAGGGGGTACAGCTGCCCACCTAGCGCGAACGGGTTGAGGCCGAAGCCTTTGATGCCGGCAAAGTACGGCGGCGGGACGGGAGTGGTCGGTGGGGGGAGGGGGAGCATGGGGACCTGGCAGTGGACGAAGCCAGGAAGATCCTGGGCGACGGGCCTCCAACCCTGGCGCATCATGAGCTGCATTGTCTGGTGGTCGAGAAGACCTCCAGTGGTGATGTCATCGATGGCACCATACAACTCGCCGTACGCCCAAGCTGGGCCAAACTCCGCCAGGAGTTGGTCCGCCACCGCTCGCACAAAGGACCCGAAGGTCTTGTCAGACCAAGCCGCCGGCGCCTTTCGCTTGATCTGCCGTTTGATCCACCGGAACAGCAGCTTGATGGCACTAAGGTGCCCCATGTCCACGGCCAACCTCGTCAGGAAGGCAAAAGCGTTTGCCTCCCACCCAGGGGCAAACCCCACTTGGTAGGCGTACCCATAGGACTGGCCAAGCCCGTCGTCGGCCTTCATAAAGAGACTATAAGTCCCTGGGCAAGTTGCGTGGGATACCTGCTGCCGCCAGGCATCCGCGTTGGGGGGAACGTATCTCTGCTTCAAAGATATTACTCTTTGAGCATCGTGGGCTGGGCCCAGGTTACCCTGAACGAGGGTTGCCCTGCCGCAAACTGTCCAGTGGTGCTTATCGCCCCACTGGCAGTTCTCGCTGCAGTACCGGGTGGTACTGAGCGACCCACACTTCGCGCAGCCCCGCGTGAGCTCAGCAGCGATTCGTTTGCCGCACTTGACATTCGAACACTGGTAGAACATGTTGGACATGTCTACTGGGGCATGGCAGAAGGTGGGGCGGACAAGGGTCGCACCCTGTTCGGCACCGTTCACAGTGAGAGGCTTGCCAGGAATAAATCGTGGGTTCGTAACGTGGAAGACACGTCCTGGGGCTCTGTTGTCCGTCGTGAGGAAGTGCCCATTTGTGACTAGGTGTCCATCGGGACTGTAATAAATTTAATCTTATTAGTATGATTCCTTAGGAGAACTTCAAGTATTGAATGTATTTCTTACTTCTTTGCCCATGTTTTTTTCTCCTCTGACGGTTTGGGGATCTCGATTGCCGCAGCACAGCTATCCATCGAATGGAAGGTGTAAACTCTATTTGTTGGGCATTGGATCGCAATTAACGCTTCAGCAGACTGGGGACACCTTTTGTCTGTTCCCCTCTTGGGTGATATAAGTTGAGCTTGGGGAGGAGGTTGGCGAATATCAACCGGTGCCGCAGCGTCCCCGTCATACTCTGTAGGGTACCTATGGCCGCCCAAATTGAATGTCACCTCTTCGAGATGATGGCCACCGACCTGAGAGGGATGCGTGATGAACATGAGCTCACGGCGGGGAGAGCGGACCTCTTGTCTCTCTTCTAAAGAGTCTATCGAGCTGTCTACTTTATAGCTCGGAAGAAGATGAAAATGGTCCATTATCTGCTCGACGATATATGGATCCATCACAGCTTCGTGTCTTTCAATCACAGGCGTAGTCGTCGGATTACTCAGGTCTGAATCTGATTTCTATTCAGAGTCATTCTCTGGCTTCTCTTGACTGTCGTCATTGGCAACTTCTTTGTGGCTACTGTTCGGAGAAAGGACGAATGAAGCACTACCAAATGCTCTTATGTCGTAGTTACCTTCATCGGAACGATTTGAGATGACTATTTCGTCGCTCTGATTTTCACGAATATCGTTCTCATCGTGAACTTCAGGGATGGATTGCTGTGGAATGTCATCATTTGTACCCTCCTCGTTGTTTTTATTCATTATCTCTTTCTCCTGACAGCTCTGAAGCTCGGATTTTTCCTCCTGTAAGACTTCTTTCTCAACCTTAGACTCTATATTTTGGTTCGTCTCGGTTGTTACCAGCTCTTCGCTCTTATTTCCAATAGAGTGCCGTCGAAGTGCTACTCGTTCTTTAATCGAGAGCTTTGGTATATCAGCATTTGCGGCAGCTCGCTGTGCTTTTCGTTCCTTCTTTGTGAGGGCTTTGAATGTAATTTTATCTTCGAGAAGAAGAATTGAGGACTGCTTCGAGTTTTTGGTCTCTGGGGAAGTATCCGTTTCAAGTTTTTCGGTCGACTTTAAAATCTCTTGAGGACAAACCGAAGTAGCTTTGACAGCTGGGATGACAACTCTAGGAGTTTTATCGTCTTCATCGGTTGGCTCGACTACCGAAACAGTATTGGGGGGTTGTATTGCAATCCCTTGAGCACAGCTCTGTTGTGCAGTACCTTGCATTTGGTCTTCGGGTTCTTGAATGCCTTCGTTCTTTTTATCTTTCGAAAGTTTTTCACAGCGAGATGTGGTTTCTGGTGTACTAGTTGTCTGAGTTGGTTGCTGTTCTGAGATTGAAGCATCACCAATCGAACTGGGGGCCTCCTTGCTCTTTTCGTTCGAAACTGAAGGTGAATCACCGATCTGAGGTGTTCCAAGGCTAGGGAACTCCTCTTGGGAATCGAAAACTGGTACTTGAGGCTTACGTTCTGTTTTGCGACTAGCTTTGCCATGAGGGCGCTTATTTTCTTTCTTGATGGTGACAGGTTTCAGTTCGACGTTAGCCGGGGCCTTCTTTTCATGAGCTGGAACTTTAGGAGCGGCAGCTTTTGGAGTGACTTGTCTTTGTTCACGAGGAACTAGAACTTGCTTCGGTCGAATCTTGACTACATTCTGAGCTCTTAGTGCTTGTGGCCGGGTCGTAGCTGGGGAATCCTTCCTGAAGACCGCATTGAAGCCACCTCGCAGGGTCTTTAGTGGTGGAGAACTTTCTTTAATCGATTGTCTTTGCGTCGGCTCTACACGCGTCCAAGCAGCTTCTTCTCGTGTGGATGCCTTAATAGCCTTTTGAAGAGCTTCTGGATCGTCGTAATATTCTGGTTCTGTTTTAACTGGTTGTTCGGTCTCTGCTTCTGGAGCTTTCTCTGGTTTGGATTTGGAGGATGATGCTGGGCTTTCTGCTTTCTTCTCTTCCGTAGCCTTTGGTTTACGACGGGCCATCTTGGCTTTACCTATCCGTAAAGTCAGGCGACGGTACTTCTTCAATGGAGTAAAATATATGCATTTGGACCGACCGACTTACCCTTTTTGGCTGGCGTTGAAAGATTTGAACAGTCTGCTTCTATAAATTCTATGGTGTTAGCAAAAATGAGTTTTTAAGGAGAGAAAATTTTCATCTATACCTTTAACCGAGCTTTCTTTTTCTGTTTCGACGATAGTTGCTAAATTTCGGTTAGAATGTCTGATGAAGAGATTATAAGAGGAGGATGAGATGAAGAGAAAGATAAGTTGAACTGAATAGATGGCCGAGCCTTGTATACGCCAAGAAAATTACGTAACTTTGCAATAATGAAAGAGATACGCAAAATCTCGGTGGACAACATTACCTGGGTATCTTAGTAGTTGAAGAAATTGAATATTACTTACTGGTTGGTGTTGACTCCCCTCCAACTGTGCTCGTAATCACACCCTCTTGTTCGTCTGTTCCCTTTGTTTCGGACGACTTTGATAGTAATTCGAGCTCAAGTTTACGCGCTTTGCGTTTTTCCTTCTTAGCTATAAGGAAAGGGTTTTGTTAGCTTTGTGAAATAAAGGAGAAAAGAGTTTGAAGTTGAATAGAAAAGTAAGAGGCGAATTCCAGCGAATCTACCTGCAGAACGCTTGCCAATGCAAAAAGAGAGAATATATCGAATTTAAAAGAAAATGGAGACGTACCACGAGCTTTTGAAATCGCAGGAGCTAGACTCGACTTCTGTTCTCCTTTCTCCTCTAAAATAATGGGGATTGTTTCACCTTTCTTATCAACACTCAGATCATCGAGCAGAGTTTGGCTTGATTGCGCTAAGGCTACTTTGTCTTCTTGTTCGGGCTCTTGGACTGGCTCCTCGTTTTCTGCTATTGGTTTAATGCGAATTAGTAAATGTATCCATGTAGCGAACCTATATCAGCAAAAAATTGAGGTTAATTACCTTGTCCAGTGCGAAGACGATTCATACGTTCCAGACGTCTCTTTTCCGTACGTTTTCTGTTCTTTTTCTGTATTTTACGAGCTTTTGCGTCTTTGGAAATTTCATCATCTCGAACGATTGTCTGGGAAGAATGATCACTGGGTGGGCCGACGTCAAGCATCTCCACGTCTTCCATGTCGTTAGTGTGGGAGGATGGTGACTTGGAACCTTGATTCTTTGGAATGAGCTCTTCGACTCCTTCGAGGAGAAGCTTAGCTCCTTGCTTGGCTTCCGGATGGCTTTCGCGAGGACAGCTTCCACGAAGCATGTTCTCCCTCAAACGATCGATGATGTTTGGAAAGGATGGCAGGACGCCCTTCATGGTTTCGAGGTGGCCGTTCAACAAGCATTCGTCCCAAACGCTGATGAAACCTTGGAGGAAGTAAACAATGACGAGAGAACGAGAAATGACGGCTTGGGTGTAAAGATTTTCCCCGCTGTGATGATGCTCGATGACTTTGCGGAAGAATTTCTCCCCGAAATCGTCTAAGTATTGCATGGGATGTTTTTTGGTGCGGGTCATGTAGTGTGAGTTGATTCGGAACGAATTGTTGTCAACGGATTTAGGATCTTTAAGCCAAGCTTCAAGCAAACTGATAATACTATCACCCTGAGAAAAACGTTCGAGATTAACGTCGTAAGCAACTTGATGACAGCGTCTGATTAGCTGGCTTCGGTTAACAGCAAAGTTCATCGCCGCGATGACTAGCTTTTCGAATTCGGAGCCTTTCATGATATGGTTGACATGGAAGGAAAGAAAATTGAAACCACCTCGAATTTCTTTCGTGAGCTCTTGCAAGACTTTTTGCTCTTCAACGAGGAGATTCGTAGCTCTTTCTTCCCATATTGGAGAGGGGACGTCAAGACTTTCAAGGAAGGGAAGGGCCTGAATGATTGCGTCGCCTGATTCGGTCTTTAGGGATTTTGTCATGCCTGCGGTGTATATCGTGTGCATGTGAGAGATGATGTAACGATAACCATTGGCTAATTCATCTTCTTCATCACTAAGGAGATGGCCGGTGAGAAGAGAGCTTCTGGTGTAATCTGGGTAAGCCGGAGTTTTGCGGTGTGGTGGTGGAACCACATTAACGAGAGGAGAGGAAGCACGGAGTCGAAGAAGTTCGAGCAATTCTTCCGTATGCTTTGCTTCAGGGATGTAGGACACGGCCATTTGACCACGGGATGGAAAAATCTCGGCTTTGATCTTCAAGATGTTCTTCACTTCGTACCCAGTTGGCAGAAGAAGAAGGAAGGAATTATCAGAGATCTGTCTGGTTTTTGGACGACGACCACGGTCGTGTCTTGCGATGAATAGACGTTGAATGTTAGACTCGGAAGCCATCGTTGCTAGATATGTGTGATTGAAGGAGCAGGAAATTTGCTGATGATAGATGTATCTGATAAGAGGCGTTAGCAAGAGAGAAGACGAAGGAGAGATGGAAACAAGAATGGAATGGGATCGGAAGAGTAATATGTTACCTTGAAAGATTTACGAGATTAGTAGAGCGTGGGGCGTGGAAATGAAATTTTCTGTCGAGAGAATATTTTGGAGAGATGGAAGGGAGGGAGCGTGGAGTGTGCGGGCTTTATAGATGGGGGTTGGGGGAGAGCAGACTGGCAACGAGGGTTATTTTACATGGTACTCTCTGCAATGTTAACGACACCGTAACGCCTCCTATGAAAGCACCCTCTTCCATTACTGTTTAATAGATCCTTTGCTCTAATGTCTACCTTTCGCCTGTATTTGCGAATTTCTGTGACCCAAGTATCATAGTATAGACTACGCTCTGCGATAGTGCTCACAAGATTACATGCTTCGAATTTTTTTGACTTTACTGGACCCCGAATTCAAAGCTCTCATTCCACGAGGCTTTGTATCAATACGTATCATCTCGACGTGTAACACTAACAATATCCGGAAGTGCTTGATTTTTAATGCAGTGAAATCTCTCCCGTTATGTACATATTCCCCATACAGGTGACTAAAAACTTATATATATTCACAGACCAAAGCTTAAGTCATTTTGTTAGGAAACTAAAACAACCACGTCTGTTAAAAGCCTGCTATGGCTCAGCGTTGCAGTCTTCATTCGAATTCAACGATGTATTGAATGCTTTAAACCCTAGCCCTCTATCTAGTCTCAGCTCCAGCCCTTTATCTATTCATCACAACAACCATGGATAAATTCATTTATTTCTGCTGCTATATACGTAAAGTCCAAAGTCCAATTCCATCCGGTTACAAGACTCAGCGGTAGCCTTTTGCCGAGCTTGCCCACAAAACTAACGATAGATATACATTTCGATCTAACTAACGTCTAACAATGGGACTTTTAACTCCACGCACTAACAGCTCGAGCCTAATATGATATGATACTGTGAAATATTGACCACGAGGTTATCAACCAAGATATATCCTCTTCTCGTCTCGAAAAATTATGAGTAAATGTGTTGCGTGTGTTGCAGACCGAAAGGGGCAAGGCGTGGGGAGCGTGCAATTATTTCGCGCAGGACGGGAACAAGCTAGCCAATCAGTTTCGGGGCGCCGAGTCTCCCACACCCAACGCACACCCACGCTCTCCCACACCAGCCTCTCCTTCTCCATTCTCTCATCCCTTCGTTCATCAAATCATCCCGACAAACAACCATCGCTGCTCGCCAGACCCGACTTCCCGCCATCGTAGACCGGTTCTCATCAGCCCGTCTTTCGTTCTTGTAACAGGTCTTATCCTGTCGGGATCTCCGACCTCGACTCTTCATTCACCGTACAATACTGCATAACGCTTACTGGTGGTGCGGATAAGCCATCAGACCCGTCACCCTTGATGGCAGACCCAAGCAATGTCGCCGCTCTCCTGGCCGCTCTGAGTATAGCACCCGTTATCAACGCGATCATCAATACTCCTATGCTAATAAGTATCTCCTAAACCTACAGCCAGTCAGCAACAACAACGTGGAGGAGGTGTTCAGACCCCCCAGCAGGCCCTTCTCGCAAACCTTCAAAGCCAACAGCAACAGCCGTCCGCCCAGCAGCAAGCGAATCCGAATACCCTCGCTGCTCTGCAGAGTCTTTTGGCCAATGTTCAACAATCTACGCCTCCCGGCGGCGCTGCTGTCCCTCCTCCCGGCAACTTTTCACTCCCTCAGCCAACAGGTTCTGGTGCCTTGGATCTATCCAATATTCGACCCACTAATACGGGGTCCGTTTCTCTGCAAGACGCAATTGCCAAGGCCCGGAATTTCGCGTCGGAGCGTGGAATCCAACCTAGCCCGTATCCCTGTACGTATTCTATATCACCATTTCCGCTACTTCTCCTGCTAACGTGTAAACAGCCGGAGGCCAACGAGATTTCGACAGAGGTGGTGGTGGCGGCGGTGGTGGCCGACAGAACTACAACCAAGATGCTAGATCACGCTCAAGATCTCCCGGTGGACGATCCGGATCGTACGGCGGCGGCGGCGGTAGAGATGGAAACTTTAATCCCAATCCTTATCGTGAGGAACGACGAGGAAGAAACCAGTTCAGTTCGCCACGTCCCAGAGACAGATCTTTCAGCCCGCCGAATCGCAACCGTAGAAACTCTCCCCGAGGATATCGTGAACGGTCGCCCCAGGGTGAGGGAAACATCACAGACCATATGATGATAGACGCGTCATTGGTCGGTTTGATCATCGGACGACGCGGTGAGACACTGAAGAGAGTTGAAGAAATGAGTGGTGCTAGGGTTCAGTTTGTTGCAGACAGCAGAGGTGAGCCAGAGCGTGTTTGTAATATTACAGGTCCGAGAGCCGCCGTACAATCTGCCAGACAGCAGATCCAAACCATCATCTCGGAGAACAGCGCCAGCAGCATCCGTGACGACCACCGCCGAAGCAACTATGGACACGGACACGGACACGGACACGGACACGGTAAGCACGGCGGAGGCGGAGGCCACGGCGGCGGTGGCGGCGGTGGGCCTGGAGGTGGAGGACAGCAGGGTGGTGGTGGTGGCGGCGGCGGCGGTGGTGGTGGTGGCCCTGGCGGACGACAGGATCCTGCCCACCACCCCGTTCTTAAAGAAGGGGGTAAGTACCAGATATCCTGCCTTTACATTCCGTTCTTCGGTGGCTAAATTATTCTTCAGAAAACAGCATGCAAATTATGGTCCCCGACAAGACGGTTGGGCTTATTATTGGACGTCGCGGCGAAACAATTCAAGATCTCCAAGACAGGTCCGGCTGTCACATTAATATAGTGGGTGAAAGCAAGTCTGTCAACGGTTTCCGTCCTGTCAATTTGATCGGGACTACGGAGGCTGCTATGCGTGCTAAAGCTTTGATCATGGAAATCGTCGAATCTGATGTCAGGCCTGGACCCGGCCCCAACCCCGGCCCACAGGGTGGCAGTGGTGGTAATGGTGGCGGAGGGCAAGGTGGACGTCAGCAGGGAGGTGGGTATGGTAACCAAGGAGGAGGAGATAAGAATGGTGAGACTATTCGCGTGCCTATCGATGCCGTTGGTATGATCATCGGGAAAGGTATATATTACTGTCTCTATTCCCTTCTATTCAACATAACTAAGTTTTCTTCTAGGTGGTGAGACAATTAAGGAGATGCAAAATACAACTGGTTGCCGTATCAATGTGCTGAGCCAGCAGCAAACATCAGATGGTGAACGTGAAATATCACTGTCTGGCCCCCCTGATGCTATTGCGCGTGCCAAGGCAGCTATCGACGAGAAGGTCGAAACTGCGGTATGTATCGATTTGACTAGGCCATCAAGATGACAATTATTGATTTGTATCGTTTCGTAGCGACGACAAGGACAAGTGAAGGGGCCCGAAATGAGCCCTACCGGCGGGCAAGGCGGCCTTGACAACCAGGCCTACCAGCAGGCCCTTAATGCATATGCCGCCGCCGCTGCTGCCGCTGGCGGTGGTGGTGGTGGTGGTGGCGCGCCCCAATCCGCGACTACTGACCCAGCGAATGACCCATACCAGGCTTATGGTGGATACCAAGCGTATGCCCAAACCTATGCACAAATGTACTATGCCGCCATCGCAGCCCAACAGCAGCAGCAACAACAAGGTGGTGCCGGTGGATCTGGTGCGCCCGGTACATGAATATCGCCATCGTCGCCTCGTATGCTTGCATGACCGTACTCGCCATGATTAGAATCGCATGCTGAACACGTGAATCGCCATAAAAAAGAAACATACCCAACCGTACGACCTCCTTGATCTAACGTGGATAAACCCGAAATATGACGACGAAACTACTCTTGTTGAATTTGAATCTGGTGCCGGATGATCATACGCATACATTCATACCCTTTGATAATGACCGGTGCTTTTAATCCATGCTCTTTGCTGGTGATTCGTTCCGATATCGACACATACATTCTCCTGGTTTGAATACGTTCGCCCTTTTCGACCTTCTTAAACATCTGCGATGAATCATTTTACTATTTCTGACTGAACCCCAAAACGTTACGCCATTGAAATCGAATTCTGAACTTTTTTGATTCTATGAGTGAGCTCGACAACACCTCCCTCTTCTCTTCTCTACTTTTTCTTTCACATTACTTCGGGCTCTTTTTTCTCTTCGGCGTGATCTAAAGACAGGATTATATTAATCGGCTTCTTTTTTGTTTTTCTTCCACATAATTTTCCCTCCTGCCCTTACTTTCGAAATTTCGTCGACAATATGCCGATTGTCAATATGAGTTCAAAGAACTACTTCGTGACGCGACCCTCTTATCCGCTAGCTTCTTGATTATCATTTGCATATTGAAAAGAAGAAAGTTCATTGATGCGATTCGCGTACAGGTGAGGAGCACGCAGGTACTCTAACTAGTAGTGTTTCTGGCCCCATCATTTGGTTTTTCTGCCCCGTAGCACTAGGATCCGACATCGACTTTTCATGAAAATCGAAGCTGATCACTAGGACCCTTTTAAACTTTCCCTCCCCTTCTTTCTTAAATTCACATACATTGTACTGGATTCTTTTGACCGTTCCCCCTCTGCGAAACATTTTCATTCCTGTCCTTTTTGTCTTCTCGTTCCTTTGGATTGGGGGATGTTGTATTATTTGGTGGAGAGCTTTTTCTGTGTGCATCGCAAGTGTAATTCTAGTGATATGATTTTTTTATCGTAAGCGTGCATTAAAAGTAATGGAGTTTTGATACAGTATTGAATTGATAAATAGAGTTCCTTTTCTGGTTGTTTTCGGTACCAGATGTGCCCCGCGATGTCGGCCAACAAGATGGCGGGGCACGTCGCCAAATCCTAAATCTTCGCGCGACAAAAAAAACTATGCTTCACCCATAACATACATCAACAATCCGAGTCACCAAATCACCGAAATAATTGTGATGCAGGCATCGCGCCCTCTTCTCCTCCTCACTCGCCGTCTAACATCACGGCAATTCGCAAAACCCACCCTCCTTCGACTACCACCACAACTATGCCTCCACTCTCGATACCTCACCACAACCACCCCCCGCCAATCCTCCTCCCAACGTCGTGAGTATCCTCCCCAAACCACCCACCTCACACCCAAACTAACAACCAACTACCCATCGATACTCTCAGCAACTGACCTCCCAAACACAATCACCCTCGCAAACATAACCTACAACACAGACACCCACACCAACATCCCCCAATCCCTCCCGCCATACCTAACCCGCACCCTTCACCTCCACCGCCACCACCCAATCTCCAACACCCGCAAGATAATCGAATCCCTCTTCCCCGCCACCCAGTACGAAATCTACAACACCCTCCCCCCCGTCGTCACCGTTGCGCAGAATTTCGACTGTCTCAGTTTCCCTAGCGATCATGTCGGACGTAGCAGGAGTGATACATACTATGTCAACCGTCATCAGGTGTTACGCACGCATACCTCGGCGCATCAAGCTGAGAAATTTCGCGCGATGCAGGTGGGGGGAAGGGAGGGTGAAGAGGGGGCAGGGAAGATGGGGTATTTGATTTCAGCGGACGTGTATAGACGTGATGCGATAGATCGGAGTCATTACCCTGTGTTTCATCAGATGGAAGGTGCGCGGTTATTCTCCCGTACTCACCCATCCGGAAAGACAATAGAAGAACAAGTGGAAGAGGAATTACAAGTTATGAAAGTCGAAGGTGTAGAGGTTGTAGAAAGTTGTGCTATACACGAAGAGGGTAATGGGGTACAAGTTGAGAAAGGGCACAGTATAGCAGAAGCAGAAGCGGTAGCCAAACATTTGAAACGACAGTTGGAAATGGTGGTATCAAAGGTATTCTACCAAGCTGCCGGTAACGCTGCTACCACCACCAGCGAGGAAAAGGTGAAGGTCCGTTGGGTATCAGCTTACTTTCCCTTCACTTCCCCTTCGTATGAACTGGAGGTATGGTGGAACGGGGAATGGTTGGAGGTTTTGGGTTGTGGTGTTATCCGGCAAGATCTACTGAATTACGCGGGTCAAGGTGATAAGATTGGTTGGGCGTTCGGGGTGGGGATTGAGAGGATCGCAATGTTGATGTATGGTATTCCCGATATCCGGTTGTTTTGGAGTAATGATGAACGGTTCAGCGGGCAGTTTAGGGAGGGGGTGGTGAGGAGATTTGAGGCTTTCAGTAAGTATCCAGGGTGTTATAAGGATGTGGCATTTTGGGTGCCCAGTAGTGAGAGGGGGAGTGCGGCGGGTGGGTTGACGGTTGGGGAAGGTACTGGGAGAGAGGGGTTTCATGAGAATGATTTTATGGAGTTGGTGAGGGGTTTTGGTGGGGATTTGGTTGAGGATGTCAAGCTGGTATGTATCCCATCCTGATTACATGCATGATTATAAAAGCTCAGGGTGACTGATTGATGTGGGATAGATTGATGAGTTCACACATCCAAAAACCGGACGGAAGTCGATGTGCTATCGTATCAATTACAGGTCTCTAGAACGAACCCTGACAAATGAAGAGGTGGATGAATTACAAGAGAAGGTTAGGTCCACGTTGACAGACAAACTTGGTGTGGAATTACGGTAAAAACCATTCATCTACCGTTTCGAGAGAGATGTATCAATCTCTTTTTACTATTCTCTTTTAATTGTGAGTTCTATAATACAACGGCGGGTACATCTAAAAATGTGATTGCCGAGAGAGAGAAAAAAAACGCCTGGAAGTATTTTTTCGGCTGCAGAGAGGAGGAGGAAGGGGAGTACTAGTGTATGTATCTCCATGGATCTCTTTGTTCTTAACCATGGTAATAATAGTGGTGCAGAAGGAAGATCCGGTGGGGAAATGTAAATAAATATGTACAATATGATATATAAAGAAAATATTTATAGAGAAGGAGGGGTTTCACTCAACCTAGAGCTGACCGTACTCATAGCCGTAGCATATCTCAGAACGTCAAGATCTAAGCACTTTTAACGACACCAACCTTCGCAGCCTATAATTAAATTCACTCTATGTTAGCTTCTCACACCACATGATAAAACTTTAGAATATAATATCATACCCTCAAAACCCTCCCATTCAACGAAAACCCCTTACTCTGCACGTGAAACACAGTCCCAGCTTCCTTCCCCTCCATTGGCGCCTCAAAGATCGCTTCGTGCACATTAGGATCAAACTTCTCCCCCATAGGATCCACCCGCTCCAACCCGTGCCTCTTCAACGTATTCATCAACACAGTCTCCGTCATCTTCAACCCATCGTGCAAGTTTTGGAAATCCTTAGCGGGGTCGGTAGATTTTGAAGGTTGTGCGGTGAGAGCGCGGTCGAGGTTATCGATCGATTCTAACAGATCGCGGGCGAATTTCTGAATGGCGAAGTCTTTGGCTGCTTTTACCTCTCGTACCGTGCGTTCCTGGAGGTTACGGAATTCTGCTACCGAGCGGAGTAATTTATCCTGTTTAGATAAACATAACAATATAAGACACCTTGTTCGTACGGTTTTAAGAAGTGGGTGGGTGAGCTGGTTAGTTGTACCTTTAAATCAGCAGCTTCCTTTGTCTTCGCTTCAAGATCCTGCTTTATCTTAGCGGCATCCGTCGCCGGTGCAGCTTCACTCTTTGCGCCTTCTGCTGCTGGTGTCGCTTCTGCGGCAGGTTTCTCAGGTGATGCTTCTGTTGATGACCACCTTGATAGAACTGTCGCGTTTCGCCATTGTAACGGAGATTGGTATCTGGGAAGAACCTTGGGGGTGGTTGTGGGTGGTAGTATCGATGAGGAAACAGAGGGAGAGCGGGTGGCTGAGGTTGTTAGGGATGAGAAGGGGCGTGCCCGGGCTTGAGATAAGATACTGCGGCGGAGCATGGTGCTAGAAGGGATTCGAAGCAGGGAAACTAGGCTTCTTGGTATCTCGATGATAAGATTGTGTGATGGAGAAGTGTTGGGTATTCGAAGGAAATATCAGTAAAGTAGTCCCTTGGGTATCCAGACACAGAATTATTATAGGTAGACAATGTAATACGGAAAAGGTGACACCGGTGATGATTTGAAAAAAGTGGAAAAGAAGAAGGAATGTCGTGTGTGTCTGCGAATGGTTATCTATTTTTTTCCGTCCCGAAAAATTTGGGCTCCGAGCTCCTTTGTTTGCTGCCCGTCGCGCCAATGCGTCCGAGGTTGGCGCTTATGGCGCTTGTGATTGATTAAACGCCCGCAACACACCAGAAATACCACATTTGTTCTTTTGAGGTTGGCATGCAGATATCATCAGATTTCAAGGATTAGTACAGACAGCAGCTCAAAGATATCAATCTGAGAACCAGATTCTCTAAGACTATTAGATAGGATCATTTGATGTCATTTCTACAACTAACGTCTTTCGTTCTATGTCCTATTGTGTCAATATGCATTTAGCGTGTTGTATTCTGCGAAACGAAGCAAGACCACCCGAAACGGTCAATATAACCTTCCTCGAGCTTCAATTCCCGACTAACCTTCCAATTCATTGGTATCTGTTGCGAGAAAATCCCAACATGGGCCAAACATGACCTCAAGGTGAGGTGGCCAGTGTCCCCGCTTTTTCCAATCGTTTATATACTCTCTCCCGCCATACTTGATAAATATCGAAAATTTTAACATTGCTAGCTTTGCAGCCCAAATCTTAATGATAGTCGACGATATCGATTTCACCAAAAATTTAGCGACTCACGAATAATATATATCGATTTCGCCATGTATCCGACATAGATTATGTTTTGTATTATAACCCTTGCCAGGCCTGTTGTTTCAATAAATCCCGACAATCCCGATATTATACACCAACACCTTCAAAATGTCGAACACACCCCCTCTAGCAAAGCCCGAGGATGCGTTCGCCCTCGCAAAACTGGGCTACCAGCAAGAACTGCGGCGAAACTTCTCAAAATACGAGATTATGAGCACAGCCTTCACAATCATCGGCCTCCTCCCTTCCATCGCCTCAACTCTCGTATTCGCCATCCCCGCCGGCCCAGTGGGAATGGTATGGGGCTGGTTCATCGCCAGTTCTCTCACATTCATAGTCAGCGTTGCGATGGCAGATTTAGGTTCCGCCATGCCGACAGCCGGTGGGTTATACTGGTGGACGCATTACTTTAGCGCACCCGCGTGGAAGGACCCGCTCGCCTTTTTGGTAGGGTACAGTAACACATTGGGTGTGATTGGGGGTTTTTGCTCGACAGATTATGGCTTCGCCTTGATGTTTTTGTCAGTCATACAGATGGCTGTTGGGGATAATGCGAAACTACCCTCGAATGGCATCATATACCTTGTTTTCCTAGTCTGTATTCTCTCTCATGCAACCGTGGTCACCTTCGCATCAAAGATAATGGCAAAACTACAAGTCATCTTTATGATTGTAAACCTGCTGTTGATAGCAGTCACCATCATCGTACTACCTATCGGAAAGAAACACACCAACAGCGCGGAATTCGTATTCACCAAATCGGAGAATCTATCAGGTTGGCCGCCGATATGGACCTTTTTCCTAGCTTGGATGTGTCCGATATGGAGTATCGGCGGCTTCGAATCCTGCGTCCATCTCTCCGAGGAAGCGAAAAACGCTACAACAGCGGTACCGTACGGTATCATGGGTTCCTGCGGGTTAAGTTCCATCCTTGGACTCGTCGTCATGGCTGTTTTCGCAGCATGCATTCCTACCGACCTTAACAGCCTGTTGAACACCCCGCTCGGACAACCGGTGGCGCAGATATACCTCGACGCACTCGGCCGACACGGTGCAATAGTAATGATGGTGTTACTATGTATAGCACAGTGGTTGATGGGGGTTTCCGTTCTTGTAGCGGGGAGCAGACAATCCTGGGCCTTTTCCCGTGATGGAGCGCTCCCGTTTTCAAATTACTTCAGTCAGATCAATAAAACGTTCGGATATATCCCCCTCCGCACGGTCTGGGGTGTCTCGTTCATCTGTCTGGTGTTCGGACTGTTATCACTCATCGCACCGGCTTCGGCTGCGGCGTTGTTCTCGCTGGGGGTGGCGGCGAATCATCTGGCTTGGTTCATGCCGATATTCGCACGGGTGGTATGGGGGAGGGATAAATTCGTGCCAGGGCCGTTTTATACGGGTGTCTGGAGTATCCCCATCGCGGTTGTGGCTTGCGTGTTTTTGCTGTTCAGTATCGTCACCGCGATGATGCCCGCGAGTGGGCCGCATCCTACGGCGAAGAATATGAATTATACTGTTGTTATTAATTGCGTTGTTTGGGGGGGTGCGCTGGCGTATTACTATATTGATGCGAGGAAGTGGTTCACAGGGCCTAAGGTTACGCTTGATTCTGCAAGCCGGTCATTGTTGACGGCGGAAGATCAGGAGAAGATTGGAAAGGAGGCCTTGGTGGATATTAGAGAGTCTGAGCCGCCTGCGTACAGTGCTACTTAGTCATTTCGGTTTTGAAGCTTGTATACAAGTATCATTTGAACAAATTTCAAAATGCAGCCTACAACCATACGGCTCATTAAAAACCAGAAGAGTATGGATTTAAAGCCTTCAATATGCTATATACCCTAGAGAAAAGCTAGCTATGATTCCAAGAACACCGGAACACCCAGAAGTATAAAGATTGTAATATATTCCAACTGCAAACATCATCTTTTCTGATTCCCAAGTCGCTTCACTTTAACCTCCAACTCGGAACACCACTCGTCCAACTCCTTCACCAGCTTCTCAAGATCCCCTACCCTCTCATCAATATCGTCTACTTGTTTTGTATACTTTTTCAGTTCTGCATCTGCTGGGTGTTTTTTGTGGTTAGCTTTAGCTTTTTCTCGCACATTTATTACATTACACGTTATTATGATCCATAATTTTTATGCACAACTCCTCGCAAAGTATATATACATTCATCATTCATCCCCTTACCCAGCGAACGAACCCTTCTATCACCGTATACCACACTACTAGCAAAGAGTCGAGATGTTGAAAATATAAGACTCACATTTCCCGCGTAAATACTCCCCATCGGTCTCCAACCCCATCGCAGCTTCAGTCATAGCTTTATACTTCTCCCGTGTGGCTTCATTGATCTTATAAAGTAGATCGAGATCTCCGAGAATAGCAGAGCTGTCGGCTTCTATGAGATTTTCGAGGGAGGTGAGGACCGTCTGGACGGCTTTAGAGGGGTGGCTGTTTGCGTCCTTGGCGGGGTTTGTGGATGATGTAGGGAGGGGGAATATGGGTGTTGGCGGGGCCATTGCGGGTGGTTGATGTGATGATAGGGTATTGCTAATGTATTGGAGACATGCTTTGGGGTTTCTTCCTGGTATCGAGGGTCAGATACTGCGGCCTGCTTGGGCGAGGGTAAGTTGATGTCGGAGGTTCGGTGTCAAGATATCACTACAACGCGAAATGGTGTTGGATTTGGTTGGCGATATCAGCTTTGTTCAGTTATTCAAATAAAACTCTACGAGAATGTATAGATAGAAGCAAATACCAGCTATATCAAATCCCTTGCAGGGCCTCCCATTGTGGATTAATATAGATTATTTAATCTTAAACTAGAAATCTAACAACTTTTCTGCCGAGAAACGAAACAGATGTATGTATTCTGCCCCTCCGGACACTTTCAATCTCCCAATGCTGAATCGATCACTTTCCCAGCAATGAAACCAAGAGAAATATTCAAAAGACAAAAATCTGGCCGCCGCCAAAAGACACCAGAACAAATCGAAAAAGAAACAGCAAAAGGTTACCAAAACAAAAGTTCTCCTACTTCCTTGCCCTTCCCTTCCCCTTCGCTGGCGCCTTCCCTTTCCCCTTCCCTTTCCCCCTATCATCATCCTCATCCTCACCCTCATCTTCACTATCTGCCGCTACAACCTTCTTCCCTTTTCCCTTGCCTTTAGCGGCAGCCTTTCCTTTCCCCTTCGGCTTAGCAAGTTTGACATATTTGTCCTTGGTAAGATCGTTATCCTCCTCTTCCTGATCACCCGCCGCTTCCGCCTCTTCCACCATCTCCAACTCGTCATCATCCTCTTCAATTGCTTCTTCTAGATCCGGTTGTTCCTTCTTCGCAGCTTTACTCTTCGGTGCGATAACATTACTCGCCTTCATGAACGGCATTGGATGAGAGGCCGCATTATATCTATCTCCAAATTAGCATCGTCTACCCCAACAATAAAACCCGAACACAAAGATGAAGGCAAAATGAGAAGTGGACATACGCTTTAGTAAAGGCAGATTTAGCAGCCGTAGGCACTTTCAATGTATCCTCGCTCAAAGGGCCTACACCCAACTCAATAATCGCATCATAATCTTCCTTCGTCAAAAAATAATCATCCATAAGTTCAATCATATCCTCTACCGCTTCTTTCCCCTCAGATTCCAACCTTCTCGCGAGCATTTGCCAAAATATCGGGACGTAGAACTGCCGTACTTCGTGTCTATCCGCCGAGCAACGGAGACGCATGTGGGATTGTATTTCCTTGACAAAACGCATCAGTTTGCCTTGTTTTGAGTTTTGGCCGAACCAGGCTGCGAATTGCATGTGTCCGCCGCCGTAGCTGCCGGACATGAAACTTGCCGGGGCGACGGTGGAGAAGACGGCGTGGACAGGCATCATGCTCCAGCGTTGCTGTGGACCGTGAATCATAGCATCGACGAGGTCGCCGTCAGATATCGATTCCGCGGCCTTATCAGCCAATTCCAACAGCTTTAAGGACCGTTCTTTTCCTGTATAGCGTCCCGCTCGTAATGGGTTGGGTTTCAGGTAGTTATCTTGGATCATGAGATATGAGAACTCATGGTCGTTAAAGTACAGCTCAATCTTGTCATTCAGAGTCTTCTTGCTGGTAGGCGCGAACATCTGAGGTCCGAGAAGTTGTCCGGCGATATCCCACGGTTTCAGAATGACATGTTTCTGCCAGGCCGCTGCCATGTTTTTGCTCTCGTCAAAGCTCATTTCTTTTCCGCTGACGCCAAAGGTGGACAGCATGTTGATTATCTGCCGTATATCTGAGTGTGAGCCTTCCGTCAGAGAATCTATCGCCTGAGGAGTAAGTTTCAGGCCTTCACGATAACAGATAGTCATCATTCGTGTTCTAATTTCGGCGGCCGTTGGGCGTCTGAACTGTAGATCGTAGGTGACATGATCGAATGGCTTCATCTTTGGCAGACGACGGTCATTGCAAATACAAATTATGGGAATCTATGACAAATTAGAAGCTGTATTCCTACAATTGTTAGATATGAACTCACCTGGGTCTTCCGACACAGTACCGCCATTTGCCCGACACCACCTCTATCACCTGCCGACATACCATCAACTTCATCCATGATGAGTACGATCTTTTGTTTCGTGGTATCAACCTTCTTGGCTCCGGTGTTGAAATACCCCATCAAGGATCTATTATCCAACACCCCCTTCAAAGTCGTCTCCAGTAACTTTTTACTTCTGGTATCACTGGCATTAGACTCCAACACATCGTACCCTTCCAATTTCGCCACTAAGTGTGCGGCTGTAGTCTTTCCAACACCGGGAGGCCCGTGAATCATCACAGCTCTATAAATTCCACTCCCATCTGGCCCCAACATTTTGAAGTTCGTCTTCAAATTCTTCGGCCAATTCTGTAGCCATTTCTGTAATTTATCAACTTGTCCCTTATTCCCACAAATCTCCTTCATCGAACCTGGAGAGTATTTCACAGTCCACAACTGCGCTCCGGGATCCTTGGCTTCCTTACCAGGAGCGGCAGATGTGTTCGGCTTGATCTCTTTGGCCATTTCTTGGATCTTCTTTTCTTCTTCCTTCGCTTTCTTTGCGGCGGCTTGTGCAGCAGTGCTGTCGCCGCCATGCGCTGGAAGTTTGGAGATGAGTGCGAATAGACCATCTTCATCGATGGTTTTAATTTTTAAGGCGCGGATTTTTTCAAGTTTGCTGGGACCTGCATCGCTGCCGACGACGACGTAACTTGTTTTGCCTGATGGACCAGTAGTGACTTTTCTATACTTGGTGTTAGTACTGCGAATCTGGGATTAAGTCTAGATTTTATATGCCTACCCTCCATATCTCTTCACTAGCTCAACAGCATCTTCTCGACTGATAGATTGTTGATTTCCAGTAAACACAAATGTCAAACCAGCGAGACAATTCTCTGCGCCAACGGGTATATCTTTCGTTCCACTGGCTGGCGGCGGCGGTGCCTTTTGCTTGAATGCGTGAAAGTTAAATCTAGTCCCTGTTAGCTTTAATTCACTTCGTAACTCAATAGTAACATCGCCACCGTACTTCTTCGAATCATCCCTCGGCGGCGGTGTCGGAGGCTTAACAGTCGGCACAGAGCTCAAAATTTCCTTGATAGATTCCGATTCCTCCACCTCTTCAACCGGTTTCTTCGCCGGCGTCTTCTTCTTAGCCGCGCTCGTCGCCTTCTTTTTCGGTTTCGGCTGTTCATCCTCATCCTCGTCATCTTCAGGTGTTATCGATTTTCGTTTCTTCCCCTTCGGTGTCGTCGTCGCGCCATTCTTCTTAGGCGTAACCTTCACAACTGAACTCTTCACTCCCCTTTTCTTCGGTTTGACGTCTTCCTCATCATCTATAAAATCGTCCATATCTTCATCCTCATCTTCGTCTTCTTTATCGTCGTAATCGTCGATATCCATATCATCTTTTTTCTTCTTTTTACGTGCTGGTTTGCCATAGTCGTCGTCATTGACCTTTCCATACTCGCTCTTGAAAATATCGTCGCCATAATCTTCATCGTCGTCATCTAGGAGTTTCGATTCATCGTCTGAGGGGAGTTTTTTCATGGTAATGGATTTCTTGACGGGGCCGGTTCTGCTGATTTTGTTTTTACCGGTCGTGGAAAAGTAGGCCGATGCATCGTCTATTATTTCTTCTTTTTTTCTATTTAAATTATTTAGTATTTGTGGAATGTAGTGGTTTAAGAATGGAGAGTACGGCGTACGCTTTCGGTGACGTTTTCGGCGGCGCTTTTTTGACACTATAGCAGAATAAAATAGAATATAGCTTAGCAATTCGAGCTTCGGAACGAGCGTATGGTATCATATCGGGACCTACGGAGCAGGCTTCGCCTCCTCCTCTTCTTCGTCCGATTCGACTAGATATCATAAATTTAACCATCAGTTCTAATCCCTGTCAACATAACAGCAGCATCGGCCGTGTCGTAATAAGTGCCAAAACTAACCAACTTTGCGTCCCCGTTTCGCCGGCTTCTATAATAGACATGTCACTAATCAGTATCATAATCTTATAGACCTCTACTTCTGAATAGCGTGAGGGACTTTGACTTACAACGGGCGGAGCAGCTTTCTTCGGCGCGGGCGCAGCTCCGCCCTTTGGCGCAAAGAACGAGCGAATATCCGACGGCATACTCAACTCAATCCCAACCAAGTCGAACTAGAACGAAAAAGCTTGGGAAGAATCGAAAATTTGAAGAAATGAGTCGCGCAGATAATTGATTGTTTCTTCGTCCTCTTCGTTCTTGCTCTGCAGGTGAGTGAGCTTAGTAAGCGGGTCGTGAATAACGTTGTGGTGGGAAGGAGAAAGCTCGAAAAGGTGCATCCGTCGCGTTATAGAAAATTGGGCCGGCTAACTGCGTTGATTGGATGTGCACGTCGCGTCGTCACTCCAACATGCAACACACGCTATCAACACGGAAACGCGGCTGATTTGCAAACCATGTCATAGTCTTATATATACTATGATATATACTTCGTTTAGACATACGTATCTTTGCCGTTTATTCCTTGTTTTAATAGGTGACGGACGGAGAAACTTTGTTAGTTTATGTGCTATAACTTTCTAGACTATTTGAGCCATCTGTTATTTTGCGTACTCTATGCCATTCTAGCTCTATACTTTTTAAACTTATTCCTTGTCGAATTTAAAGGTTTAGAAAGTGAAGTTTTTTTTTTCGTGCACAACTCTGACGGACAATTTTGTGGGCGTAAATATATAAATCTAACGAAATATGCGCAAATTCGCCATCCCCTTATATTTTTCGAATTGTGATTATAGTAGATTATAAAATATATATATTCGATTACCGCCTGTTTAGGATATTTACTAAACTATACGCACGCATTTCATACTTCGAGTTGGATTTAGGGCGCAGATTCCCGTTCTTACAGCGATTGATATTAATCTTGGTGCCGCGACTACAAAACAATCGATCGAGAAGGTCGATCGATAGTTTTTAGGTAAATATAGGAGTGTATATCGAGCTTTTAGCAGAAGAAAGCTGTATTGGAATGTTGATGGCGATAGTATATTGTAAATCGTAGGATAGGTCTCTTTTTATACTTTTTTCTCTCGCGATTATGGTATACTGAGAGCGAAGGCCTCGCGATACGTTAACAAACATATTTTCTGATATCTCAACTGTGATTTTGTTAAGCCTCTAGCACTTGGTTGGATACGAGATATGCGTAAACGCAAAATGTCTTTGTAATACAGGCTATAGTTATAAAGTTGCGCGTAGAATTTATTTCCAATATCCGAGCGGGGGGTGCGCATGCCACTTGCCCTGTTCTAGCTAGCGCCTCTAGGCTAGCCGCACAAGATAGAGAAGCGCGTCCCAAAAATTAAGGTCAATTTAACACAATCCTTCGTCCAGTCCCCAGTACTATACGAAGCGTTAAAGCTGAGCATTCGCGCGAAAACACCAAGCATTTGCTAATTTACGATGGTTTCCCGGTAGGCTTACTTCTTCGTTCCGCCCCTTCCATACTTGCCTCGCCCGCCGAGGCAACTGGATGGTAAATCACCGCCCAATGCAACATTAAAACGAGATGAAAATATTTAAATATTCACAAGTTCTCTACGTCTTCTGGATACTATAGTTGGTCCTTACAACAGTTTTTGAGTCTCTAAATATACCGAATCTAGTTGCTAATTCAACAAGCTTTACTCTCGTATAATATTATACCCTTCGCATTTTTGTCCAGCTCTGCACGTATTAGAATTCTTAAATTGAAGTTGAAGCAAACGCCACACATGGAGAAAAAAAACCTGAGTGTATTTGCTCCCAACGCGGTTAAGGAAGCTTGTATGGTCATATTACAAAAAATAAGAGCTCAGCAGGGATTGAAATTTTCAACAGCCAATGGTGATCTCACAATAAAGGTAGTAGTACGAAGGCTTGTAAGAAAAGTTACCATACATCTCTTAGCATCAGTTAAGAGGCTTTTCCTAAAGGCACCCCGGAGCAGAGCCAAAACTAACTTATTGAAAAATCAACGATTTCTGCTAAAAAAAATTAATAAATTATTCCCAATATATAATATAATAGTTGTATTGTTTTTGTTTTGGGTTTAAAAATTATTTAATGGTGAAATAACGTTTGGAGGTTTTTGGTATAATATTCAGGTAAATTGCCAGTGGTTCCCCGAGAGAAACATCTATTTGCCAAGAATGCCAAGAGATGTATGGTAACTTTTCTTACAAGCCTTTGTATACGGTATAGTATCGTGAACCACATACCACGTACTAGAGTGCGACATGGGGCGGGTTGGGTTGGTTTTTAGATGGTCGAAACCACCTACGGTTTGGTTTTTAGATGGTAGAAACCACCCACGGGTTGGTTTTTTTTAAAAAAAAAAATCCAACACGGTTTTAAAAACCATAAATTTTAATAAAAACCACTCCGCCAAGAAACCATTTTACTAAAAATAGTAACAAATTTACTAAAAATGGTTAAAATTACGGTTTTTAATTAAATTTATAACCCAAAAAAACCATTAAAAAAAAAAAAACCACCCAGCGGTTCCCCACGACCCATATCTAGAGTTCGCCATGGGTTGGTTTTAATCCAGAAACCAGCGGGTTGGGTCGGTTTGAGAGGGGTCATGGGGAACTGCTGGGTGGTTTGATATAGGTCATGGGGAACCACTGGGTGGTTTGATATAGGTTGTGGGGAATTGCTGGGTGGTTTGATATGGCCTATATTAAACCATTTAGTGGTTCCTTATGACCTATATTAAACTACTTAGTGGTTCTCTATGACCCTTTTCAAACCGATCCAACCGCTGGTTTCTGGGTTAAAACCAACCTATGTTGCACTCTACCATGTACGTCTGCTCCCTTACAGTTCCAACCGCACAACCATCTCTTATTAGATGATATTCATATCGAGATTTTGTAAAATTTGATATATCAAATATATAGTCCAATCTTGTAAGCCTGACAGCACAACACCTGTTTGTTCTCCATTATGATTTTATTTTTGTACTGCTTAACTTGAAGCTTTTCTCCTGCAAAATGATTAAAGATATATGCAATTAATAATTTAGATTTTTTATTTTTTTTAAAAATTTTTAAATTGTTACTTAAAATCCCATCAGCATATATAATTAAAAAAATATTAATAGAAAATTAAAATATTATAAAATAAATTTTTTGAAGATTTTATTTTTTGATGTGAAAATTTTTTTAACTATTAATTGTTAAATAGAGTGCGACATGGGGCGGGTTGGGTTGGTTTCTAGAGGGTCGAAACCACCCACGGGTTGGTGGTTTTTAGATGGTCGAAACCACCCAGCGGTTCCCCACGACCCATATCAAACCACCCAGCGGTTCCCCACGACCTATATCAAACCACCCAGCGGTTCCCCATGACCCCTCTCAAACCGAACCGACCCGCTGGTTTCTGGATTAAAACCAACCCATGTCGCACTCTACGAACGATAGAGATTAGCTCTTCGTTCGATAATCTAGCTTAATTCACCGTTCTATACATCTTTAGTCCCGCGTACGTACGAAGCATCCCGCACTGAAGGTGGTAGCCTTACATCTCGACGGACATGAAAGTCACTACTCAACTAAATTCGAAATTTATTATAAGGACTATAAGATTATACATCTCTGTATACTACTATATACCTTATATATTCTCTAACCCCTAGATATTAGTTACTTTACTCCATTAAAACGAGAGTATATTAATTAGGGTTGAGAACTTGATACAAATATATATCTTTTATATTAAAAAGGCCACCTTCCTCTATACACTCCGAAAAACATTCTCTGCTTTTATAACCGAAAATATTATACTAGGAGGGTTTACTGGAGCTAGTCTTATACTATATGACCCATAGAAAGTGCTCTTAAA
This sequence comes from Dactylellina drechsleri, assembly GCA_036971345.1. Lineage (NCBI taxonomy): Eukaryota > Fungi > Ascomycota > Orbiliomycetes > Orbiliales > Orbiliaceae > Dactylellina > Dactylellina drechsleri. The sequence goes on from JAJTUB010000009.1 coordinate 40,396, forward strand.
ATTGGATATATAAATTTAATATACGCCCTCGCCCCCTAACTCTCGCCCTATAACGGCCTCGCAGTAGATAATAAAAACATCTAAAAACCCTTTAGAAGCTACTCTATAAATAGAATTTATTAAGAAATATATTACTAGTCACCCGGCTGAGTCTCCGACTTTATTATTAATAGCTATAGACTAAATTAATAAAGGAATCCAATTTATAATGTATAAAGTAACACTTCTTAAAGTAGAGGTCCCGGTATTTCGCGAGGCCAATAACCTATAAAATAAACGCCGAAAGGCCCGGAAAAAGCGTATCCAGGACGGAGGATCTTTTATTATACAAGCTGCACACGATTTCTTATATTAAAACAGTATCGATACCTAGCTACAGCAAGAGATTTGTCGAAATGCCTTATGGAGGGGGGGGGACTACTAAGATTACAGAGCTATAGGAGGTGCGGTAAGGCAGGTCATAATATACGAACATGCCAGGTTGCTGCATCATAATGTAATTATTTGGTTTCTTATCTTTTTTTTGTAATATAGAACAAATGAAGTGGTAGAATCGATTTTTTTCATCGAGGTGGTGTTGAAAGCTGCCCACTCGCTTGTGCTGCCCACTCGCTTATAAATTACAGTACACTAAAGTGATATCTACAAACTCCTTATTAAAATTAAGTACATAGATAGAAAGCAGATAACAAATTTCAAGAGTGGTGATGAATTTGTTCTAATGTTTCACGAAACTTTCGATAACTACCACATATGGTGCGACTGTATTTTTTTTAAATTCTCAACAATAATGGTCCCAATCTTCCAAATGTTGGAACAGCTTGTTCCGAGATTCAAACTCGCTCTCACAGGTAAAGCAGATAAAAGCATCGTTAACTCTTCCATCCCGATAATGATTACTGAAGACAATGAAGGGGATGGAGGCAGATAGTACGGTTTACAGAAACTCTACTCTGGACAAATGGTCATCAAGGGTGCAGGCGACAACGAATGTTGCACCAACAGCGAAGAAACTCAACCAGTCTGCGATAGTGCAAACAGTTTCATCACAATTACGGGAGCATCTTGTGGATTTATCGGGAGAGGTCGCGAAGAGCCGCACGCCGCAAGAATCGGCACCTATGCAAAAGGCACAGAAGATCGACGAGGATCCAAGTATATATGATGATACGGACTTTTATAAACGGTTACTGCTAGTGTTATTAGAGCAGCGCGGGAATAGTGCTACAAACGGGGGAGTTGTCCAACTTGCTCCAGCCGATCTGCAAGAACTGAAGTCAAAAGGAAGAAGAATAACGTGGATACAAAAGCATCGAAAGGGAGAAAACTGAGATATCACGTCCATGGGAAACTCCAGAATTTCATGATGCCAGATGACTCGCTGGTATGGCATGAACAGCAGATAGAGTAAGTCGTCCGTTGTTAATATCTACAGCCCCGGTGATGGCTAGCTAATTGAACATTAGTGAGTTTTTTTCGAGTTTGATGGGTCAAAAGCGGAGGATGTTAGATGAGCAGTCCTCGGATGGAGAGGATGATGAGATGGTTCCTGTAGCACAGCTATTTAGGAAGACCGTAGTTTCCTAGAAGGTGTACTTATATCTTCATCTAGTATATATATTGTACGATAATATGATACAGTTCCGTGCCAAAAGTCTGTGTAAAACATATACTGGCAGATATTCAAGAATCAAGAATAGTAGTATATGGATTTGGATATTTGTTCAAGTTATTGTATCATGATAATAATAATCAGATTAAATATACTAAATTAAAGATTCTAAAAGTAACTTGAATACTAGTACTATACTATATATTATTTAAAAAATAGTTATTTTAATATTTCAGTTTAATAGAAAAATTGACTTTTTGTTGTGGTGCCAGTGAATCAAAGATGCAAAATAAAGGAATTATAATTTCGCGGATTCTCTTAATATAGCTGAAGTTACTCCCTGGCTTTCCAGTTCCGGCCATATGTATATCCGTTTTACACGGTCACCTAGCACACCTGATTTTGGAGCTCTTCGGGAAGCGCACAGACCCATCCCACAATGTATTCGTTGAGCTCTAGACACATTTATGAAATGCGGATAATTAGATATTTTGGATGTCTATGTACAAAAGCGTGAAAAGGCCACCAACATATGGGGCTTCCTTACATTTGTTTTTGTCTTTGCTCGGGTTAGCCCGACTCTGTGGCTTGGGGCGTTACAAAACCTTTAAGAAACTCCACCATCATTTGGTTCATGCTCTCATATATCTCCCCCTGCGACTTTTCTAGACGTTCATAAAAAGGCTGACTGTTACCCGATCGACGCGCTTGATACTCCAGAAAGGTAAGCTGAAAGTCATCAAACAGAATATTTCTCAAATTGAAACAAAGGTCTTGAAATCTTGTATCTCTAAATTCTGGTTTTATGCCATCAAGCAGGTTTGCAAAATTCATTAGCTGTGTCATAACACTAGTTTTCTGGTGAGCTATATCCTGCAGTGTTCCTGTGTACCAATTCTTTAAAGTCTCCTCGGAGTTATCGATCGAGAGCCATAGGATAACATAGAAGAATGATTCAAGATCTCTACGGTATGTATGCTTGCTGTCACTTTCTTCAAGAGTATGGATGGCCATGAACTCAGGTGTCCCAGTGCGGTCTAGGAGGCCCGAGCGATCGTTCCCTAGGACAGCATAGTCAAGGTCGATAATGAAGCCGTGGAGATGCTCATCATTACCAGTAAGCCTAGTATTGGGGCTGGAGGCAAGGATATTGCTGACCGAGATATCTTTCGAGTAATATATCAGTTTATGCAGCTATAAAGGGATGGAGAAAACTCACCGTGGTGAATAATACTCGCTTCAAACAACCGATGGTGGACAAGCATAGCATCGCGGATGGTTTTTATAAGAGATTCAGGATCCTTCGCCACCTGCTCAATGGATAACCCAACTGTATCTGAGACCATGCGTGTATGGGTACGGGTAGAGATTTCCGTAGGAAAAAGCCGGGGTGAAATCTTGCGTCCGCGGGCGCAAAACGCGAGGGCGCCAAGCTCGCGGGCGCTTGATTTGCCCGGCGGAGCAGTGCGAGGTCTCTTGAAGTTTTGCTTTGGTGGTTGCGAGTCGATTTCTTCAAGCTTGGCGGTGGTGGAGGAGCGTTTCCTTTCTCCTGTGAAATCTGGAGGACGTATAGGCGCGGGTTCCTCGTCATCGTCCGTCTCGTTATCGTCGTTGTCGTTCCAGCAAGATATCTGAAACTTTTTGTCTAGATTGGCCAGTATGTCTCCACGAATGAATTTCTCAGTGTCATCTTTGCATCCGTCGATTACCACGTCGTCCATGTGATGAACAATTGGTAATCCAGCGACTTTTTTCGCATTGGCGTGGTTATAAAGAAATTGCTCAGTATTAATCTTTTCGTTTGATCTCCATGCATCCTTAACAACTTTGAGATCCTTGTCATCATCTGATAATGGCACCCCGTTCCGGTCGCAGGGCCGGGCTTGCCAGCAAGCTGTCGCTCGACCTACAAGGTGACCTCGGTGGCAAAGTGTCGTCTCCAGGATTAAGTATTCTTCCTTAGTTCGTAGAGCCGGAGTATCTTCTCCCATCTCCTGGATTAAGTGTTCTTCCTTAGTTCGTAGAGTCAGAATATCTTTTCCGTTGATCGTTCTGATATCAGGATCGCGCCCAAGGTGTTGCTCAGACATCCATGCAAGACTTGTGATAACGGCTGCGAATTTTTCAGGTTCCTTGTGAAAATCAAAGGATTCGGAGCAAAGCACCCCAGCATGGTCAAACAAATATATTGAAACCTGTTGCTTCATAAACAAAAGGCCAAAAATGTAGCGTTGAGATGGTCGTGAGAAAAAGACGCTATGAGCATATGAGGCAAGGGAAAATTGTTTCTGGCGAAGGTAGTTCTTGTTCTTTGCTGTGTGCTCCATAACGACCAAAACCTCCGTCCACGTTGTGTCTTTTCCTGGTCGGTCTGGCGTTGAAGGGTCTATCTCTCGTAATCCAATATCCAACTTCCTTTTTCCGCACCGTCCTTCCAGCGGATTGTGTGCGCTTGTGAAGAGCTCGCGCTTGGGCGTTGCCGATCCTGGCGGTTTAGTTCGAAGGATGATCTCGTTGGCTAGTTTGATTATAGCTGGCAGGAACTCTCGTTCATTATATGAATCAAGGTTTATCCATTTTCTCTGCTTTTCATCGTAAATGCCATTTTTAACGGTAGCGAAATTCGAATGTAGATGGTCAAGTGACTGCCGTAAATGCGAACCAGTTCGGTTGTAATCGATATACGCAGCCGTACCAGGAATCGCTGATTCCCCAGTGAGCAAGGTGTCGATGAAGGTAACTGTATCGAATTCCCCAATAACGTTGCCGTTTAGTTCTTCTTTTAATAGAGGGTCGAGTTCCTCCCTCGTGCCGGAAGATCGCGATATCCTACCACCAGTTTGCGATACTCTGCCCGTGGAGCGATGGTGAGGTGTTGGCTTAACCACGTCACCCTGTTTGGGTTTGCGCGGTGTGTTTGGATCAGAAGTTGAGCAGGACATTATGGAGGTTTCCTAGGTGGGTTGATGATGAAGAGAAGGATGGAAAGATATCTTGGATTGGAAGAAGGAAACAAATAAAGACGCGTTTGGAGTCTCAGCAGGTTTGCCCGCGCCTGACAAAAACAATGTCAGGTGACGAGTAATTTAATATATTTTCAAGTTATTAACGTATTCAACAGCCCTGCGAAACACACCCGCTCATGTTTTGGATGGTGCCGCGAGATGGCAAGGCGAGACGGTGTTTGGATTTGGTTGCCCAGCCAGCCCAGCCCAACTTGGGTAACGTCGCAACCCCACCTGCCAACGAGCCACCATAACAAATTACCCAGAAAAAACAATTTCACACCGAAAACTAAAGGGTCCCCTTGTCCTCACTATCGACGAACAACACCATCGAATAGAACCGTCAGTTCGCGCCGTACCGCTCCCAAACCGTCTGGAAACGTCTAAAACCACCATTACTTACATCCACGAAACTAAAACGCTGCCACGAACCGCTACGCCCAAACGCGACCGAACAGACCAAATCCTCATACAAATTTTGTGTTGCGTTTGTGTGGTGTTTTACAATATCCCTGCAAAAACAACGGATATGCTATAAATTAGTTTCAAATTCATAAATTTGTATATAGACGCCGTTGTAATGACTTTGTAATTTTTCAAAATTTTATCTTCAAAATTGAATGAATTGTGAACGTAGTCGTCGTCATCAATAGTATGTGTTTTGGGTGGCTCGTTGGGTTGGGGTGGCTCGCAGGTGGGGGGTTGCGACGTTAATAACCTGCCGCTCACGCGGTGCTATCGATGCCGTTGACCACCTTTTGGCGTGCGTCTCGACATGCGACGTTTGACGACCAATAGAAGGGAGGCGGCGCGGCAGATTTATCATCGGAAAACCCCTCCCAATAATATTCATCCCAGAGCTCTTAATAAGGTTGATATGTTTGCTGCTATAGAACGAGTATCTATTTCCCCAAGCTAAATGGCACGAAATATTCGAAATCCTGATCCTTAAAGTAATTTACATTCTCAACATGTCTCGCGCTTGGAAAGCGAACCCTCAAGTCATACACCAACGACGTGAGCAGCACCTAACCTGATCTCGGCCTACCTGCTATCCGAATAACGACCGCGGGTACTTCTATTCGAGGCACTGTATATTGAAAGTGAAGAAGCAACCCCGCCATCACAGATGTCTCCCGAGTTCCAGGCCTAAGGATATTGCTAAAAGCAAACTATATCCGCCGCCCTCAGCCCACTTGCGATAGCAGCAACATCGGAAGCAAAATTGAAAGCTCTAGTTCGCGTACAACCACTCGACTACCATATTCAACGGGATAGTGTAGTCTCGTGAGCCAAACCAAATAACACAGAAATAATGTCGGCCCCCTGGTACCGGTTGCAATTGGCCCCATCGCCAACACAAATCTTCGATGCAGTAACCACAGGGGATGTGGGATCTCTAGACAAACTGCTCAAAAAATGTCCCGAGGCTATTGAGTGGAAGGATGCGTCTAGAGATACGCCTCTCCTCAAGGCGGCTCGCTGTAACAATCCAACAATCGTTGATTTCCTACTTAAGAAGGGTGCTTCGATGCTAGTGCGCGGCTGGCTTTCTGATCACCCGATACACGCTGCGCTTCGTTCACCTAAACGCATGGACCTCGCAGCAATGACCGTTGATATTTTGTTGAAAAACAGCGCCTTCGTTGACGACGAGTCAGAACACGATGGAACCCCATTGCACCTTGTAAGCCGAGAATCCCATTTAGAGCCGAGCACAGAAATTGCTCAAGTACTGATCCGATGGGATGCTAGGTTCACGAACGTAGTCACTAGGGCGGTACTTAGAAGTACTTCGCCAATTCATCTTGCCGCCTACAGTGACAGACCCGAGCTAGTAGATTATTATCTTGGGTTAGGGAAGAGCCGTATTCAGGATTTCGATACATCCACTGCTGGATTACTTTGGGTCGCTCTGAAGCGGGAGCACTGGGACATGATGGGGATCATCTTGCGACACGGATTCGACCCTAATGAACGAAATCCGAAGGATGGGATCAGGCCGCTCCACAAAGCAATAAGGTCAAAAAACTTGTATGCTGTTAAGACCCTACTTGGCTACGGCGCCGATCCCAATTGTAAAACAGATGACGGAGATACACCACTACTATACGCATCGAGCTTGCGTGAGAACCCCGAGTACGCGGCCTTACTTATCGACAGGGGCGCTAGCCCAATAGAAGCCGACAGGAATGGTCGAACGCCAATACACTACATCATGAACATTGTTGATATGTGTGGGGTAACACAAATGCTTCTCAAGCAAGGCACTGATATCAATACAAGAGATAAAAGCGGTAGAACACCGCTCTACTACCAATTACTACAGCCATTAAGTCAAGTGGTATGAATGTGGCCACCCCCTAGTTGTGGCTACCCATTTTTTTCGCGAAATCTCACTTAATGTGAATATGCGTTTTTTTGTTTTTCATTTGTATAACCATGGTATCTAGTTAATTGAGCCTGTTTTTATTGGCAAATCCATTATTACAATACCCAAAAAATAATATAACAAAATTGATATAATTACTACAATAAGCGCTGTTTAAGATGGTAACTCTTTTTATACTATTATTACCACTTATAAAATACCTTGAATTATCTTTTGAAACTGGTTTGTTTTCCAACAACTATATAATATTACACATAAAAGTTAGTAGCAACTTTCTAAAATACAAAAAAAAAAACTTATAAAATAAATCTTACATCAAAAAATTTTTAGTTATACTCCCACACATACTCAACTATAAAATATTACAACCAATATTTTTATAAAATAACAACATCCCATTAAACAAACAATAGACTATTAATTTTGTTTACTACCACCCATATATTAAAACCAAGCTTAATTATTATATAAACTAATAATATATTAATTATACCAATTTAACCAATATCAATAAGTTTTTTAATTTTTATAAGATAGTATCTTAAATCCATCTAGAACAACAATATAATATTGTCAGAGCTTGCCTCTAGAGACCCCTCGTGGTGACTCGTAAGCGTGAAGACAACTAGATTACTATGGATGGTAGATAACTAGATTATTCAGCGCTAGTTTTACTGGTGCTGGTATGAGGTCCTTATATACAGTTCTTTTATAGCTGTTCAGGTTCATAAAACCTTGGTATATTTTATGATACTTTGGTGAACTTCATACCCACTAGATATTTGCCTGCCAAATTAAGGAAGTGTTGACTGTATGGTATTCTACACTATTAATTATGAGGTTATGGCACATATCAACATGAACTGTGACATTCCCCTCCCATAAGGCATAACTCGAAGCCTTATACCACTAGTTCTCAATCTATAGCTGGTACCTAGTCCCAGCAAGGCTTATTGTATTATAATGTAGCTACTTTTGGGTATGGTTACCTAATTGGGCTAACCAACATTTAATACTATATTTTTATACTATCTATCTCTACCAATATTTATTATAAAATTGTGAAATTATAAAGGAAAAATAGTTGTTCCTAGGTTGCTAGTTTTTATGATAATTTCTTACAATTTTTACTATCTTGTAGGACAGTTTTTATATGTTTTTTTTTTTATAAGACATATTAAAGCTTACCATTTATTAAGATTAAGAGACTTTACGGGAAGTTATATTAAAAAAATAAAGAAAATAATTTTATAGACATATTCCTGCTATCCAATAATAGTAAACAATTTTTAACTATTATTAACTTTTTTTTTCTTTTCTAGATAATTTCTTTTTTCTTTTCTTTTTTTTTTTTATTTTATAGTAAAACTTGTTTTGTTTTATAATTTTTTGTTTTGTTTATTTATAATTAGCTTCTAGTTTAACTAAAAACTCTAATTTTAAAAAATCTTTTTTTTTTAATATTATATGTTAAATTATGCCTTTTTTTTTTAATAATTTTAAAATAGTTAATTTAGTTTTTATTATCTGTACTATTACTATTGCTAACTACTAATTTATTAATATGGAAGTTAATATTATTAATAATAATTTTTTTTGTAATTTACATTATTATAACTGTAAATAGTAGAAGTCTGCCTGCTATGCTAATAGAAGTACTAAATATAGCTGTTGTAGTATTAAGAATTTTATATATTGTTTTATAGGTATATTTAATAATAATGCCTATATTTATATTGTAGTATTTTTAGTTTTAGTTTATTAAAAAGCTCTAAAAATTCTTTTTTCTTATTTTATATATATTAGTATTTTTATATTTCTAGGTATTATTATTATAAGGCCCCTTGCTAAACATATTATTTTTATAATTATACTTTTTGTTTATGCTGGTAGTACAACTGGTACTTTAATAGCTTTAGTTGTTCTTCTTTTTAATATTATTACTATAGATGCTTATGTTAGTATGTTAGAGATTATACTTTTAAATCCGGTGGTAATCAGGCTAATCCCACTTCTAGAGCTGTTTTGGAAAAAATAATAAAATTTAACAAAATTTATAATAAACTGTATAGAGTTGGTGGTTCTACTGTGGTTCTTGTGATTAAAAGTGTTATACTAAGGATTAATATAGTAGAGGTGGATATTGAGGTTTTGTAAGTGGTTATTATGGTATTTACTATTAGAATAACTGTTCTGGAAATTATGGGTAGTAGTGTGGTTTTGTATAGTACAGCTTACCCTTCTAGAAATAGGCGAGTTTATAATTATATTATTAGGTATATTTAAAAATATTAATATATTTAATAATATATGGTTTTATGCAGTGGTATAATTTTTCTGAATCTTAGATTTTTTTTTTAGTATTTTAGTATTATCTGTTTTTAAGATTAAGTTTATTTAAAGTTTTTTAGGTATTTTTCCTTATTTTATAATTTTATGTTTTTGGTAGAGGTGTGTTTATTTATATTTAGTTATAATTTTAATTAAATAATAACTTTTTCATTCTTATAGCTTTAATAACTTATTCTATATGTATAATATTTTCCTTAGGTTCTTATAATATATTAGATTTCAACTAATCTTGCTATTTTATTAAATAATACTTTGTTAGTTTTTTAGATCTGGGTTTTTTCTTATAAGATATTTTAGCTAATATTTTCTTTATTTTTTATTTTTCTTTTTTATTAATAATTACTGATAATAATTTAAAAACTTGTAAATACTTGTTGTTAGTTATATAAAATTATAATAAAAAGATATAAAATATATTATAGTATTTTATGGTTTTAAGTAATTTAAGTTTATATATATATATTTTTGTAACGGTTTACGTACAAGGCGTACAGCCGGGTCTCTACGTACCGCTCTATAAATAGAGAATAGGCGGAACTACGATGTGTTGTGATATCGATCTCCAGATCATCAACCATACAGATACAGACCTACATACGTTCCAGCTATAAGCACTGAGTTGTAAGCCATTACACGTTATCAGCACCACTTCCTATCCATGGGAAGAGGATCTACCAACTGCTTATACGCTTTATTACCGGTTTCGCGCTCTGTTGTTGAGACCGTAACCGCCAACCTCATATAACCCCTGAACTGCAGGCCTACCCCGCTTCTGCATATAACCTTACATACTATAACCAGATCCGGCCTCTCTGCACCTCAAGACGTACAATATGGCCACTACTACCTTCCCAGAGGAGAGCATGCTTCTGCCAACAGGCGCTAACTATCAGGCCTGGTACGAGCAACTCACTGTAACTCTGGAAGCGCAGTATAAGTTCAAATATCAGCTGTCGGAGTTCATTAGTGACTCTCCACCGGTACAGCCTGTCGATCTCATCCTAGTAACTGCTACACCCCCAGAGGCATCCTCAGACGCTTCGCAAGAGACGGTACAAGCACTGGAGAGAGCTGCAGAGGCTGCCTCTCTATCGGAACTAAAAAAGTACAATATCGCTAAACAGCAGACCTGCCTGTACATCCGTGCCTCGGTACACAAAGACATACGCTCCATCCTTACAGGCCTCTCTCCCAGAGGTATGGTGGATGCTCTCAAGACTCGTTTTCGTCCCGATAACGATTCTATCACCAACCTCTTACTCTCACGCCTTAATACTATCGCCGTCAAGGTTACCGATAACGATACATATGCAGCGGTACAGGCATACTTCGAAGCATCTGCACAGATACAGAAGGAGAGGAAGGAGGCCACTGGTGGTTCCTTTGATCAATCCACTCTTATTAATGCAGCTAGAGGCGCACTGAAGTCCGCTGGAAACGCAGACATTATTTTCTTTATGCGTCTCTGGTCGCATGGCATTAAGTCCGATACCCCTGAATGGACAGTGGACCATATGCGCGATTCTATGCTTAGAGACTTGCTTCGTGAGCGTACGGGAGATCAAACCCGTAAGGCCTCAATGAAAGGCACTACTTCTACTGGGAGACCAGCAAGGAAGTCACCTACTGAGGTCTCGAACGAACCAGAATCTACAGTTGCAGCCGCATACCGACATAAAAGTAACAAACGCAAGTTCAAACGTACCGTAGATTCAGGTGACAAAGGCAATGAAGTTGGAGAAGCAGGAAAGAAGGCTCGTACCGATATAAACCAAGGCACCGATACAGGTGCTGGTAGTGTACGGACAGATCATAAGGAGAAGCAAACGTACCCCCTCTGTGGTACCTGCAAGAAGCCTGGTCACCCTGAGGAGAAGTGTTTTGTCAAATATCCGCATCTGAGGCCTCCAAATTGGAAAATGAAGAAGACTGCTACCTCTTACGCCGTAGTCCCTGAACCTCGTGACGTAACAACTGTATACAAGGCCAATGTCACAAGAGATATCGAACCTGGTACCTCTGAAAGCACATGGCATATAGATTCAGGCGCAAGCGATTGGATCTGTAAATTTCTCTCCCTATTCATTTCTAATAGTTACGTCGAATTCGATACCCCTAGGAGGATACGACTTGGAGATAACTCAATTATACCGGCACTAGGCTACGGCACTGTCAAAATAGAGACTGACACTGCAGTCTTAACGGTACACGACGTGCTCTATGCACCTCAAATGGCACTGAATCTCTGTTCTGTTAGGAAGCTGACAGAGAGAGATGTTGGCGTACACTTCACATCGAAGGGAAATACGCTGGTTATTGATGGTTTCGTTATAGCTGAACCTGTCTACGATGACAATATAGGCCTCTACGTGCTGAAAAGCAGTAGTGAGAGTAGTATGCCTGAAGAGGCGTATGAAAACGATAAAACCTTCATTACTGAAGCCATAGCGTTAGCAGCACACCAAATTATTGCAGACCGTACCTTCCCAACCGAAGTAACAGATCTGTTACGTTGGCATAGGAAGCTAGGCCATGCCGGCTGGAGAGCAGTACGTAGAAGTATGGCTCGAGCTGGGGTTGTAGTACCTCCGGAAACGCAGGGCAATCCGACTTGCGAGCCATGCTTCCTCTCCAAAGCTATGATTCACCCGAATCATCAACCTGCTACTTCCAAGAAGCTACGTCCCTTTGAACGTATACATATAGACGTAGTAGGACCATTTGCCACTGCCTCTCTCAACTCACGTCACCTCGACTCTGTAGCGAAATTACATAGCGGAGCTAAGTATGCGCTTGTAATAGTAGACGAAGCTACTCACTACAAATGGGTACGCTTCTTTACTGAGCGCACTGAGTACCGCGTACGCTTTATACAGTTTGTGACAATGATGGAGAACAAGTATGGAAAGTCCTCTAGAGTTACAGGAGTACGACTCGACAATGCAACTGAGTTCCTGCAGGCTGAGATTCAGGAGTTCTGTGCCAATTACGGTATAGAGATAGAACCTTCAGTCCCTTACGCACACGAACAAAATGGTACTGCTGAGAGATCAATACGTACCTTACGTGAGCTTGCAGCTGCAGTACTCATTGAATCAGGGTTACCAGAAGTATTCTGGGTTGAGGCGATATCAGTAGCCTGCTTCATCAGTAACAGGCTCATACCTCCTAAACAGAAGGGAAAAGAGACTTCTAAGTCTCCAGAAGAACAGCTCAATAATAACTCAGTGGACTATACACGTATGCACCCATTTGGCTGTCTCGTGTACGTTACAGTCCCTAGAGAAAAGCGAAAGAAGATCCTAGGACAGCATAGAGCATGGAAAGGTATCTTCTTAGGATACACACGTACGATGAAGCAATACAAGGTGTGGAATATATCCAAGAAGTACATCTCAATCGTTAGAGACGTTGTATTTATCGATAGCTCTACGCCTGCAAGAGAAGACTACGAAGGATGCTTCCCGGATACCAAGTATTGGAAGAAATCGTATACCGCCTCTGCTCCACTGGTTCCTGTACTCTCTGATCCTAAGGACGTAGAGCTGCAGAGGAAGCTTGACGTTAGAAAGCTATACGGCAAGAACCAAGAGTGCATTGGTACTGTTCTACCGGCAGGAGAACCGGCACGAACCCCCAATTTCACAATAATGATCAATCCACTACCTTCACAGCCGAATGAAACCACATCTCTACCGTCTGAAGCTAGCAAGGTTATCGATGATTCCATAGATAACGAAACCGCTGCAGCTGGACCGGAAGAAGAGCAGGCAGCGCTACGACGTAGTAAGAGACTAAGGAAGATAGAAACTGCACGTACGTTTCGTGCTGCAGTGGCACAAACCTCTAAGGTCAAATATCTACGCCATGCACGTGCAATCGAAATAACTGCCTTCATATCCGCAGAGGATGCATCAATAAATCTCGATTTACCCCAATCTTACGATGAAGCGGTAGCCAGTAACGAGAAGAACGAATGGCTTGCTGCGATACAGAGTGAAATGGATTCGCTTACCGATAATAAGACATGGACTGCGCTTTCAGAGGTACCGCACGGTATGAAACCAATGAATACGCGCTGGGTCTTCACTAGGAAGCGTACCGCCACGGGGATACTACATAAAGCGAGATTGGTAGTGAAAGGTTATGAGCAGCGCTACGGCGTGCATTACACTGAAACGTACGCCCCAGTCGTTAACTTACGTACAGTACGTATGCTATTAGCGCTTGCTGCGGTCCTGGACTTAGAAGTCCATCAACTGGACGTTAAAACCGCGTTTTTAAATGCGTTTCTACCTCTGAAAGAGAGGACCCCTATCGCTCTACCCGAAGGATATGAGCCGCCTACCGGCATAATCGCACTACTACTGTTAAAGTCCTTATACGGACTGAAACAAGCTCCACATCTATGGAACGAAGAACTCAACAGTACGCTTACAAGCGCAGAGTTCCCATTTAAGATGATAAGGAGTCAAGTAGATGAATGTCTATACTTCTGTGAAGGCATGATCATTGTCAATATACGTAGACGACTTCCTGATCTTCTCAAAGGATATCTCCATGATCCGTCAGGCGAAGACCGCTCTTATGGAGAAGTACGCTATTAAGGATATGGGAGAAGCGAAACAGTTCTTAGGTCTGCGTATACGTCGAAACCGTAAAGCTAGAACCTTACAGATCGACCAAGAAGAGTACTGTAGAGGCATACTAGATCGGTACGACCTATTAGATCGAAAATCTCGTCAAACTCCTATGGATCCACGCGTACGATTATCGAAAGATACCTCCTGGCCGGTACTAAACCCAGAAGATCACGAGATCTATCGTAGTATGGTGGGATCTTTGAATTACGCCGTACAAGGAAGTCGACCTGATCTAGCCTATACGGTTGCAAAATTAGGCCAATATTCACATGCACCTACAGAAGAACACTGGAAGGCCGTGATTTGGGCGTACCAGTATCTCAAGTGCACATACCAATGGTCTCTACATTACAATCGTAACAGAATTGACGAAAACGACCTCTCTCTAACATTGGAACTGCAGAGCGATGCCGATTGGGCTGAGACATACGGACCAGAGGATATAGCTCGTAAATCCACCTCTGGCTATGTGTGCCTCCTAGCAGGTAGCGCTATCTCTTGGAGCAGTAAACTGCAACCAACAATCGCAAAGTCTTCGACTGAGGCGGAAGTAATAGCATCAAACTATGCTGGCACTGAAGGTGTATGGTTACGCAAATTATTAGCTGAAGCCCTCACACCTCTACAACTGCAGCTAATGCTTCCACTACCGCCTACGTCTCTGTATATGGATAACACTGCCGCCATAACGGTAAATACTACCGGTGGAAACCAACAGAAGACTAAGCACTACGATCTGCAGTACTTCTGGATAAGAGAGAAGCAGAGGGATAATACCTTCAAGATTGAACATCGTAGCTCTCAAGAGTTACTGGCGGATGCGATGACTAAGCCGCTACCACCGCCGCCTGCTGCCAGAGCTGCAGCCAACTGCGCCTGTAACTGCACCGCGTTAAGATTTGCGGGCAAGTGAGGGAGTTGTGGCACTACTGCGCCTGCAGCGTTAGTGGGACCCCAGAGTGCGCCTGAGACAATAGTATCGTTTGACAAGGGGGGTGGACCGCCAAGCGCTACGCCGTGAGCGACGGCGGGAACAGTAGCACTACGTTGGTGCGCTTGTGGAGCCACAGTTTGGTAATGCTGCGGATCTCCCGGTATAATAATGAGCTGGGGCGGGTTACAAACAGGATAATTTGTACCAGGCCCACCAGCGCCTGGCGCTCTAACGTTACGACCTTACGAAATTACGATATAAAATTAGTTTACGTTTTCAACGTTACGATTTAGAGACAGTAACTTACTCCAGGTACAGGGGGAGTTCACTTTCGCGCAATACGCACACTTGCCAGACCGTGAAGTTGGCGCTACGATACACGTAAGGAATCCGTCGTAGCAGTGCTGGCATGGTACGGCTGCAGTGTACTTATTGGGATCGTTAACGATGGCATTGTACCGGTTCATACCGTCTGCCATGATGATGAAAACTTATAAAGATGTAGGCGAAGAGGGAGGTAAGCGTAACAACTGAAGCTTAGTAAGATGAGCTGGGGTTGTTAGTGAAGAAGAGAAGAGATCGTAAAGTCGAGGGAATAGCAAATTATTAAGTACTCGATTCCATCCATATATCTCTAGAACTCACTACAACGCTAATTATAGAACCGTATGGTTCTAAGCTGGGGAAGTAGCATGAAGCTTCGAAATTGCGATTCTGCAACTAGAGAGGCGCGTGCTACGTCTCCATAGCTACTACAACAGATATAACGATCCATATAACGGCGCTTACGGTTTCACGGTTATGAGGTTACTATAACTTCTAATTACAACCGTCGACTATAACTGTTCTATTGCAACGTTGGATCTATTATTATTAAGCGCTGTAATGCGTACCGCCTACGCCACAACCGCACGGTACTGTTGGTAAATAAGAGGCATCTTAGCGTCTAACGCTTTATAATTACAACTGTTAATGCGTACGCTCTATAAATGAGTGACGCTACGCATGAAAATGCAACAGTTGGGATAGTTGTGATAGTAATATACGTTGTACCGCGCCAGCGCTACGATATAATGCGTAATTACGATAGCAACATGTTATATATCTTCGGTTACTGCGTTTAGTAACGCAGAACCGGCTGGTTCGTAAGTATGAGCTAGAACGCATCGTGATATCTACCGTCTATACGCTCTATACGAGCTGGGGTGTAACGGTTTACGTACAAGGCGTACAGCCGGGTCTCTACGTACCGCTCTATAAATAGAGAATAGGCGGAACTACGATGTGTTGTGATATCGATCTCCAGATCATCAACCATACAGATACAGACCTACATACGTTCCAGCTATAAGCACTGAGTTGTAAGCCATTACACTTTTAATATATTAAAATAATTATTTTTTTTGATACCAATATTCTGATTATATGACCTAAAATTATTTATCAAAATTGAAATTAATGTTTTAGATACTGTATTAAACACATGCTTATATTAATTACATTTTAATAATGAATAATATCCTATTGCATACCTATTTTATAAATTTAATATTACAGAACTTAGATATCTAATTTATAACAAAGAACTTATAATAATTATTCATATTTATAAAATATGGAAAGTATACCTATAAATAAAAAAAATTTTTACTATATATTCTAACCATAAGAATCTTACTTTTTTCCTTACCACCAAAAAATTCAATAAATAATAAGTCTGCTAATAAAAACTCCTTAATAAATATAATATAAAAATTATACATTATAAAGGCAAAGAAAATTTAGAAGTAAATGTTATTAATAAAAGATTTAACCTAATGATAAAAATATAATTTAATAAAGAAGTAATTTTTGAAAGAAAATTATTTAAAAATATTATTATTAACTAAATTTTTAATACCACCTCTTATATATTTAATAATTAATTTACTTAAGAATTGAAAGAAAATTATAAATAATATTTAATAATTATTTAAATCTTATTTAATAACCCAAATATATTAGAATATTTTATTATTAAATATGGAATTATTTTTTTTTGAGATTTTTATTATATTTTTATTAAAAATTTTTAGTAAAAATTTATTAAGTAATATTATAATATATTAGCTTATAGATATTTTAGAAGTTAAATAAATTTAAAAATTTTTAACCAAAAAATACTTTTAATTTTAAATATAATAATATATTAAATAATATATTAAAATTTATAATATATACTGCAGAAATAAACTAATATAATATTTACCTTATAGAAAATTATAATTTTATAATGTATTATTAACACTTTTCTAAGTCATCTCCTACAATTTCATATAAGGAATATTAAAATTCTAAGATTTATTTATTAATATTATTTATAATAAAGTACTAGTTATTGTTTGTAAATTTAGCAAAATAGTAATTTTAAAATCATAGAATTCTAAATAGTTTATGGAAGAACTTGAATAAGTTTATAATAAATAAATATTTAACTAATATGGTTTACAAATTAAATATATTTATAATAAAAATACCTTATTCTTTAGTAAATTTTGGAATTTAATTAGAAACTAGATTGGAACCAAAATCAATATTGCTAGTAAAGGACATGCTCAAACAGATGGAGTAATCAAACAAATCATTCAGATAATAAAAATATAGTTATACAATTTCTTAAATATTATATAAAATAATTAAATTAAGTTATTTTTTAGTTTTAAATTTACTTATAATATTTTTAAGTACTCAACTATAAAATATATTTCTTATAAAATATTTAAAAAATAGAATCTGATAATAATATTTTTATTTTTAATACTTAAAAAAACAGTTCTTTAAATAAATAAATATATTAAAAATATAAAGAATTTTTATAAAATTTTTAAAAAGACTTCCAATTTATAATAAAATAAATATTATATTATTATAATTAAAAAAGAATGGAAGTATTATTTTTAAAAAAAAAAAATAAAATATATTTGTTTATTAAATATATTAAATGAAAAGAATACCAAAATAAAAAGTTTGATTACTAGAAATATAGACTTTTTATAATTATAAAGAAGTTTAATAATAATACTTTTAAATTTGAAATCCTAGGATTTATATGTATTTATTAATTATTTTATATCTTACTTTTAAAATTAGTCCCTGAAAGTTTAAAAAAAAATTTAAATAATAAAAAACTAGAATTTGAAGATTATACAGAGTATGAATTCGAAAAAATTCTAAATAGATTTAATAAAGAAAATAAATATTTTATTAAATAATTATTATTTTATAAATTATAAAATAATTCTTGGATCTTAAAAAACAATATACCCCTAAAAATTATCTAAACCTACCTTAATCAGAAAACTACATCATAATTTATAAAACAAAAATGCAGAAAACCAAAAAAAAGTCTAATTTTAAAATTAAAATTACAAAAACTTAGTATAATCAAAATTAAAAAAACTTGAAATTAATATTAATAATTCTCTTCCAAATTCTTTAATTTTTTTAGAAGATTGTTCCACCTTTATTTAACTCTCTTCTGCTTTAACATCCAAGAATTCTTTTTTATAAATTATTGTTTTTAAATATTTTTATTTGATTTGATGAAGTTCTTTTTTTTTTTAATTAATTTTTACTTAAAACTTAATAACTTTCTATTATATTATAATTTATTCCTCTTCCAAATCTTTTAATTCTTTCTCTCGCTTATTTAATTAATAATCTAGTTGTTTAATTAAAAAAAAAATTAATAAAATTTATTTTAACTACTTAAGAAAAACCTATAAAAATCAGTAATATAACCCCTCCAACCATTTTTAGTATAAATCATACAATTTTTATAATTAGATATAATAATATATAAATAATTATTTTTTATATAATATTTACAAGAATTAAAAGCCGGAATTCTAAATTTTTTAATATAATTAGCTTATAAAATCTGATGTTGATAAAAAGATATTTTATTTTTTTTGTTTATATATTCTACCAATATTTATATTAATTTTAGATATGTGTTGATTGTTTTTTTGTAAGAATGTTTTAAAGTTTAAATTTTAAATTATTATTTTGATTTAATTATTACTTTTTTATATATTATTTTTTTGTTTATGTTATTTTATTTTATATAATTTGTATAGATAGAAATTCTATACAGAATAATAACTTGTATTAAAAATATACTTATACTAAATACTAATTTTATAAAATAGCTTTGATTATATAAAATTTAATTTTTATATAAACTTTTATATTTTATAAAAATAAAATTTTTATAGAAAATATTTTTATATAAAATCTATTCTTTAAAAAAAAGAGATAGTGTTATAAACTTATAATCTGGATAATATAATTATTTATATTTTGTTTTACACTATATTATTCTCTGTTTTATTTGTTTTATTTCTTATATAATACCTGTTTTCCATGTACTTGTGCTTACTTGTTCTGTTTGTAGACCCCTGTTACATAACCTATGTACCACATAACTTGCACGCACATGTAAGCATGCAAGCATGCGAGTATGTGAGTATTAAGATGTGAATAATGCGAGTACTATGTGAACACCAATATGTGATCATGCAAACATTGATATTTGTATGAAGCATTATTATATATATAAGATTATTGTTAGGATTGATGAATAGTTTTTATTTTTCATTGGTTAATTTTAATACAATATTGATTTATAATTTACTATAACCTTTATTGTTGTTATACATCTCATATATTATTCTTTGATATCTCACAACATACATACTCCCAGATCTGAGAACCCAGGTATCTTAGAGTGAGAGATCAGTGTTTGGTCAGACGGACTTGACCAAAGTGTAACAGAATCATAGGCACCAGAACCAGGGTAAACAGTTACTTGGCAATACAAAAAAAAAACCGTTTGGGCACCTACAACACAGTTTTTGGGCAGTGCCCATGGGCGAACCGGACCGGATACAAGCTCTAATAAAAATATAATAAAAATTTTAAAAAAAGGTAATTTCATATTCAATAATAAAGTATTCTGATATATTTAAATTATTAAATAAAATTTAAATAACTATTAAATATTATTTATAATTTTTTTTTAATTCCTAAATAAACTAATTATCAAATATATAAAAAATAATATTAAAAATTTAGTTAATAATAATATTTTTAAATAATTTTTTTTTAAAAATTACTCTTTTATTTAATTATATTTCTTTTTGTTACACCTGTGGTCTTGGGAGGTCACAGCAAGCTCACTCTGGCTTCTATTTCTCAGTCCTATTGTTCAGGTTTTGATTTGGGGAAATATGTGTATTAGTGGAATAATAGAACTGTTAGATAGAAAATATAACAATAATAAAGTGATAATAAATTATAAATTTATATTATATTTAAATTAACTAATGAAAAGTAAGAATTATTCATCAGTTTTAATAATAATTTTATATACATAATAATATTTCATACAAATGTAAATGATCGTATGATCACATGTTTAGTATTGCATATCATTTAAATTGTAAGTTATATGCTTATATATTACTTATTGTATATTGTATATTACGTGATACGTGGTACTGTATGATAGGGGTCTAAATAGGATAAATAAGTATAAATATATAGATAATAAGTATTATATTAGAAATATAGTAAGGTAGGATTGAAAATGATATAATATAAAATAAGGTATAAGTATTTATACTATCAAAACCATAAATCTGTGATATTATCTCTTTTTTTCAAAAATTAACATTTATATAGTAATAAATTCTATATAGATTTAATATCTAAGTAGTTTAGAAATCTATATAGAAGTTGGATTCTATATAGGTAGAGCTACTTTATAAAATTAGTATTAGTATAGGGGTATTTTTAGTATAAATTAGTATTCTGTATAAAACTTCTGTTTGTATAGGTGTATAAAATAAAATGATAATATAAGCAAAAATATATAAAAAAAATAATAATTAAATTAAGGTGGTAATTTAAAACTTAAATTTTAAAATATTTTGGTAAGGAAACAATCAATATATATCTGAAATTAAATATAAATGCTAGTAGAATATTATTAAAGAAAAAATAAACAATTTTTTTATAATTAGTGTGATTTTTGTACTAATTATATTAAAAAATATGAGGTTTTGGCTTTTGTTTCTTGTGAGTATTGTAAAAGGAACAATTATTTTTATATAATTATATTAAATTATAAAGATTATGTTATTTACACTAAAAATAGTAAAAAAGAATGTTTAGCTAATTCTTATAAGTATTTTTTTATTAAAATAAAAATAAATCTAACTAATCTATTCTTTAATAATAAATTATTTAGATTGTCAATTAAATAATAAGGAGAAAGAGTTATTAAATCTTAAAAAAGCACAAAAAAAGCTTTAAACAAAGATTATTCGAAAATAAAAGGAATTGAAATTATTAAAATCAAAACATTAAGAAGTGGTTAATCATAATAATATACTACATAAGTAAGAATTAGTGGAGGAGGAGAGGTTAAATAGAAAAGATGAAATAAAAGTTAAGCAGATTTCTAGAAAATTAGAAGAGTTCAGAAGAGAGTTGTTGGTGTTAATTTTGGGGGTTTTTATTTTTGATTACACTAATTTTTTGCAATCTTAGTCTGAAATGGGATTCTTTTTTGGTTTTCCATGTTCTTGTTTTGTAAGTGGTGATGTAGTTTTCTGATTAAAGTAGTTTTAAATAATTTTTAGGGGTATATTATTTTTTGGGATTTAAGAGTCATCTTATAGTTTGTAAGATAATAATTATCTAATAAAATATTTGTTTTTTTAATTAAATCCATTTAAGATTTTCTTAAATTCATATTCCATATAATTTTTGAGTTTTAGTTTTTCATCATTAAAATCTTTTCTTAGGCCTTCTGGAGCTAGTTCTAAAAGTAAAATATAAAATAATCAATGAATACATGTAGGTCCTGGGATTTTTAATTTAAAGGTATTATTATTGAATTTTTTTGTAATTATGAAAAATCCATGTTTTTGGTAGTCAAGTTTTTTACTTTATCATCCTTTTTGTTTAATATATTTTGTAAGTAGGTATGCTTTATCTCCTTCTTTCAAAAATAATACTTCCATTCTCTTCTGATTATAATAATGTAACATTCATTTAATTATGAATTGAAGGTCTTTTTAAAGGTTTTTATAAAGATTTTTCATATTTTTAACATATTTGTCTACTTAAAAAACTGTTTCTTTTAACATTAAAAGCAGTAATATTGCCATTAAATTCCAACCTCTAAATACTTCATATAAAATATATTTCATAGTTGAGTATTTAAACATATTATATGTGAATTCAAAATTAGAAAGCAGTTTAACCCAATTATTTTATGCAATATTCAAGAAATTACGTAACCACATTTCTATTATCTAAATAATTCGTTCAATTACTTTATTTGTCTAGGCATGCCCTTTACTAGTGATATTAATTTTAGTTCTAGTTTAATTTTTGATTAAATTTCAAAATTTGTTAAAAAATAAAATATTTTTATTATAAATATATTTAACTTATAATCTATATTGACTGAATATTTATTTATTATAAACTTATTCAAGTTCTTCCATAAACTATTTAACATTTTATGGTTTTAAGATTGTTACTTTGCTAAACTTGCATATAATAATTAGTACTTTGTTATATATAGTGTTAGTAAAGGGATTTTAAAATTTTGGTATTTTTTGAATAAAATTATAAAAGATGATTTAAAATAATATTAATAATATATTATAAAATTGAAGTTTATTATAAGATAAATGTTGACTAAGTTTGTTTCTATAATATATATCACAAATTTTAATATACTATTCAATATGTTATTACATTTGTGGCCAAAAGTATTTTTTGGTTAGAAATTCCTAAATTTGTTTAATTTTTAAATATTTATAGACTAATATATCATAATGTTATTTAATAAATTTTTACTAAAGATTTTTAGTAAAAATATAATAAAAATTTTTAAAAAAAATAATTTTATATTTAATAATAAAATGTTCTAAAATATTTAAGTTGTTTGAAAGGATTTAGATAGTTATTAAATATTGTTTATAACTTTCCTTTAGTTTCTGGGTAAATTAATTATTTAATGTGTGAGAGGTAATATTAAAAGTTTTATTAATGATAATGTTTTTGAATGGTTTTTCTTTTAAAATTGCTTTTTTATTTAATTATATTTTTAATATTAGGTTAGGTTTTTTGTTGATTGTATCTGCTCCTGAATTTTCTTTGTTTTTATAGTGTATAATTTTTATATTATATTTACTAAATATTTCTTATTAGTAAACTTATTGTTTACTAAATTTTTTAATAATAAAGAAAAAAATAAGATTTTTATAATCAGAGTATATAGTGAAAAATTTTTTAGCTTATAAGTATACTTTTTATGTTTTACAGGTTTATATAATTACCATAAGTTCTTTATTATAAATTAAATATCTGAATTCTATAACATCAAATTTATAAAATAAATAAGTAATAGAATATTATTTATTATTGAAATGTAATTAATATAAATATATGCCTAGTACAACATCTGAGGTATTAGTTTTGATTTTGATAAATAATTTTAAATCATAAAATTAAAGTATTGGTGTTGAAAAAAATGATTATTTTAATATATTAAAAGTATTAATTTAGTTGGGAATTATGTTAAATTTAGTTTTTATTTTGGTGAGTTTAGTTAATGTGGTTGATATGTGATTGTATTGTTTAATAAAATGTCGATAATAGTTATATAGTCCTAAGAAAGATTGGATATTTTTGATGGTTTTTAATTATGGCCAGTTTTGAATAACTTATACTTTTTTCAAATCTATTTTGATTCTATTAGTCATTACAATGGCTTTTAGGAATTTGTATTTAGTAACTTCGAATTCTGTTTTTTTGAGTTGAACCTTGAGGTTATATTTATTAAATATTTTAAGAATAAGGATAATATGTTTTTTATGTTTCTTTGAATTATGACTATAAATCAATATGTTGTTGAGATAAATTATATATATTTTGTTAATATAGTCTTTAAGAATATGATTCATGAAAGTTTGGAAAAATACTAGTGTATTAATTAATTTTATAAATATGATTATATATTTAAATAATCTATATTGGTATCTGAAAACTATTTTCTAAATATTTTTGGGTGTAATTCTAAGGTTGTAATATCTGACTACTATATTTATTTTGGTAAATCTCTT
This sequence comes from Dactylellina drechsleri, assembly GCA_036971345.1. Classification (NCBI taxonomy): domain Eukaryota; kingdom Fungi; phylum Ascomycota; class Orbiliomycetes; order Orbiliales; family Orbiliaceae; genus Dactylellina; species Dactylellina drechsleri. The sequence goes on from JAJTUB010000009.1 coordinate 64,519, forward strand.
AGTTTCTTATAATCAATCAAGCAATTTATTTATTCATAACAGTTTAGTTTAATTTTTAATAATGATGGTATTAAAATTTTAATAATTTATACATATTCATAATTTTCTATTTTTTTTTGATATAAATAGTATAAAATATCCAGCTAGAGATTAAGATAGTTGAATATATTTTTTATATAAATTTTTTTTAAAGTATTTTTGAAATACTTTAAACTTTTTTTATATGCAGGTGTAAATAGGTATAAATTTGGGAATAATATTTTTTTGGAATGGTATTTTATAAATAAACTTATTAAGTTTTAGTAGGATATTTTTATTAAATAATTTCTTAAAAGTTTTAATCCATTTAAAAATTTATTTAAAGATCTTAATAATATCTTTAATAATTTTTTTGGCAATTTCATAAACATTTTTAGTTTTAAGTTATATACATTTAAAGGTGTTAAGTTTGTTTTAGGATTGATAATAAATTTCTTTATCAAAGAAATATTTTGTAAATTATAAGTATACTTTTTTTCCTTTTATTTTATAATTATTGTTAGAATAAGATTGTTAATAATTGTAATAAATAAAATTAAGAATTTTATTTTTCTAATTAATAATAAAATTATATTCCTGTAATTAATTAAAACCTAAAATTAAATTATGTTTTTGGAAATTAAGAATATTAATTGTTTGTTTTTCATAATATCCATTGATAAGGATGGTTATTATAATTTTATAATAAATAATTCCTAATATATTTCTTCTAAAAATAATAATATTATAATAAGTGTTTTTAAGTTATATGAAAAAGTATCTTTAGATAATATATTTAATTAAAATATAAGAAATTTTTATACCACTATTTATAAATATATTAACAAGAATTTTATTAATAATGATATTAATATTAAAATATTTATTATTAATTAAATTTAATTATTTATTAGGTTCCTTTTTAATAAAACTAAGGCTAAATTTTTCAAATTGTTTTAAGTTTTAAAACTAAACTAGTTTAAAGTTTTAGTAAATGATAGAATTATTATATAATATTTATAAATATAAATTTATTAAAATCTTTTTATTATAAATTATTATAGGTATTAAAAGTAAATTTTTTTTTTAAATATAACTTTAATCTAATATAATTTTTTAATAATATTAATCTATTCTTATATATAGTTAGTGTAAGTAGAAAGTTATTTTTTATAAATAATATAATAGCTTCTATTTTACAAGTAAATTATATAATATATTTTAAAAATTAAAAAATATGGTTTGGTAAGGATTATATTTTAGAAAATTCTAAAGTAAAAGGTTTTTTTTTTAAAATAAAAGGTTATAAAGTTTTATATTAATTTTACTCTATATAAATTTATTATGGTAAAATAAGTGGCCTATTAATGAAATTTGTAATAACTTTTTTATAATTTTTTTGTAAAATAATATTTTTTTATAAAAATTTTGTCTAAATATATATTATACAAGTTTTATAATTTATAAATATTATTGGTTTTATAAAATTGATATTGATAGGTTTTATAACTTTAGGTATAATTATTAATAAAAATTAGTTATAATAAATTAAATAAATCTTTATATCCAGTTCTTTTTAAATTATTTAAAATAATTAATTGATTTTGACAATTCCTTCTTTTACATAAGTATTTATTTCTAAGTTTAGTATTAATCTTATTATATATTATTTTTAGTTTTTAATAGAATTTTTATAAATAAATTTATAGTTTAAAAAAAATAGTTTTAAGGATAATTCTAAAATATGTTTTTTTGATTGGTTATCCTAGAATAAGTATAATATAAAATTACTATAGTTTTCTATTTAAGTTTTATTTATATCTAAGGTATTTTCTGAAAACAAAATGATTCCAAATCTAATAATATTTATATATTATAAGATTATAAAATAAAGATATAGGTTTATAGATAACTAAATCTAAATTTTTGTTTAGGGTATATATTGGGGCATTAGATATAATATTATCAATATCTTTATTATTTTCTAGTTGTATAATTTTTTATAATATTTAAAATTTTTCTTTAGATGTTGGGTATATTATAAACTTATTTTTTTGAAAAAGGATAATTATTTCATAAAATAGAGTTGGCGGTTTTTTTAATATTAAAATATTTTGGGTGGTATGAATTTGTTATGTCAATTCTTTGTATTACTCCTGTTATTTTTCTAGAATTTTTGATTGAGTAAATTGGATATATTTAAGCTGATCTTTTTTTGGCTATCAATAGTCTTTAGTGAAATGTCCTAATCTGTTATAATTATAATAAACAATTATATTAGATTTTGGTAAATTTTTATATTATTAATGATTAATAATATTAAGATTTATTGGGATGGATTTATATCCTTGGTAAATACCATTTCTGGGATGATGGTTTTGATAATTATTGTAAGGATGGTATTATCCAGTTTTTCTTTGTTTTAATGTGTTATCAGAGCGGTTTTCTTAATAACTTTTTCAAAATTAATTTAGTTTTTATTAATTTTATCAAAAAATAAAGTTGTTTATTTATATAGTAAGGTTCTACATTTTTATGTAGGTTATTTCTAAGATTCTAAATTTTTTTTTAATAATTTTAGTATGGATTATTAGCTTAAACCCTTCTCTAACAAAATTAAAAAATTATACATTATTATATCCTGTGAGTAAAATATAATAATCAAGTTTTTAAAAATAATTTCATATTAAATAAATTTAGTATAAGGTAACAACTTTATGTTATATTTTTTTTTCTTTATTTTTATATTTATATTTTTGTTAAAGAAAAATGATAAAATAGTTGGTATTAGTAAGTACCTTATAAATGTTTAAATATATTTATTTAAATTTTTTGTTTTTATATTTTTCTTTATTATAGCTATTTTATTTCTCTAAGTAGGTTACAAAAGTATAAAAAAATAGTCCTTTCAGATATATTCCTATAAAATAAATCTTATATTCATCTATAGGAAATTGATTTGTATTAAAGAAGTAGTAAATTAAGAGTTAGTTAAGAAATTGATTAAGTTTCTTAGGTTATCCTCTGAACTTGATTAGGTTTCCCAATTTAGATACTTTATTAAAGTTCTTAGTAGAGTTAATTATTTTAATAATTTTATCTTCTTGGATTTCTATAAAATTTTTAATATGTTGATTAGAGGAATTTATTGATAATATCAACAGTTATTTTATAATTATTATTTCAAATTATTATTTTATTTATTCTAAGATTTTTGTTACTATATTTAAATTTCTAATATGCTGTTTTATATACACTAGTATTTTGTATATTAATATTTTCTCTTTTATATATTTTTCTAAGTTTTCTTTAAATATTTCTTTTTTAATTTACATTTCTATATTAAAAGTATAGATATAATTTTGGTTATTAATATATGCTTCCCCTATAATAATATCAAATGTTAATTTAAGAAATATGATTATTGATCTTTATTTGCTATTAAGTTTTTGGTATTTTAGTATCTATATAATAATATATGCTTTCCTATTTATTTATTATTTTTGTACTTTACAGAGGTAGTAGTATTTTTTGTTTTTGTTTTTAATAAATTTTAGATCTAAAGCGTTTTCTAGTTTTATATTTTTAAAAAAATATTTTTGAATATCTTTAAGTATAAGGGAATTTGATATACATATAGGTTTTTTATCTAAATTAAATTAAATCAGTTAAAGTGTTATACCTATAACCTTAGAAAGTTATAATAAGTTTACTTTAGCTTCTGTTTTTCAGTTCTATTGTTCAAATCTTGATTTGGGGAAGTATGTATGTCAATAGAATAATAAAATTATTAAATAAAAAATATAATAATAATAAAATAATAGTAAACTATAAGTTTATATTATATTTGAGTTAATTGATGAAGAATAAGAATTATTTATCAATCCTAATGATAGTTTTATATATATAATGATGTTTTATATAAATATAAATGATTGTATGATTGTATGTCTGGTATTGTATGTTGCTTGAGTTATAAGTTGTATACTCACATATTATTTATTGTATATTATATGTCATGTGATATGTGGTATTGTATGATAGGGGTTTGAATAGGATAGGTGAGTGTAAGTATATGGATAATAGGTGTTATATTGGAAATATAGTAAGGTAGGACTGAGAATGATGTAGCGTAGAATAAGTCAGATTTTTTATTAATAGCATCTATTTTTAAATTTTCTTTACTTTTATAATATATAATTTTTATATTATATTCACTAAAGAATTCTTATTAGCAAACTTATCATCAACTAAATTCTTTAGTAGTAAAAAAAAAAAAAAAATTCTTATAATCAGAATATATAATAAAAAGTTTTTTTATTTATAAATATACTCTTCATATTTTACAGACATAAATAATTACCATAAGTTCCTTATCATGAATTGGGTATCTGAATTCCGTAATATCAAATTTGTAAAATAAATATACAATAAGATACCATTCATTATTAAAATATAATTAACAATAACATACACCTAATACAACATCTAAAACATCAATTTCAATCTTAATAAATAATTTTAAATTATAAAATTAAAATATTAATACCTAGAGTGCGACATGGGTTGGTTTTAATCCAGAAACCAGCGGGTTGGGTTGGTTTGAGAGGGGTCATGGGGAACTGCTGGGTGGTTTGATATAAGTTGTGAAAAACTATTAGGTAATTTGATATAAGTTATGGGAAACTATTGGGTAATTTGATATGGGTTGTGAGGAACCGCTGGGTGGTTTTTCTAAAAATCACCCAGCGGTTCTCCATGACCCCTCTCAAACCGACCCTACCCGCTGGTTTCTGGGTTAAAACCAACCCATGTCGCACTCTACGTATGCGTATATACTGTATATACAACGTTTACGATGTATGCGTATATATAGACGTATGTTCGGCTATATTTTCGACAAAACGTTTTCAAAAAAAATGCAAAATCAAAAAAACTTTTCAAAATCCAAAATTTTTTTGAAAACTTTTGAATTTTCAAAAAAAAAATCAATCAATTCGTGTTTTTCGTTTGTAAATGGTTTAGCGCTTAATTTTATTTAATTTTATTTAATTTAAAAACTCGCTAAAAAGGCACTAGTCGTTTTAGCGTGTTTCAAGATCTCCCACACCTAATTTTAAATTATTCTTATAAAAAAATCGAAAAAATTAAATTAAAAAAATTAAAATTAAATTAAAAAAAAATTAATAAAAATTCAATTTAATTTTTTAAATTTTTTTTTATTAAATTTTAATTAAAATTATATAATAAAATTTTGGGGATCACGTGATTTGATTACATAATCTGATAATTCTTATCGATAAGCGGGGAACCGTCGGTTTTTGGACGGTTTTTGATTTTTAGCAAAACCACCCAGCGGTTTTCTATGCTATTTTTAAAACCATCTAGTGGTTTTTTATGAAACCACCCAGCGGTTCCCCACAACCCATATCAAACCACCCAGCGGTTTTCCATGACCCCACTCAAACCGAACCAACCCGCTGGTTTTTGGGTTAAAACCAACCCATGTCGCACTCTACAAATAATATCTCACGGTATGACCATGAAATGAAAGAGTCGGCAATTCTCGCCTCTTATGACTTCGACATCTCCAATACTATCTTTGCGAAATTATCGCTATCATTTATCTATTGCATAGCTTTAATTTCCACAATCGCGCAGGTTGAATAATATTTATTTTGACTTGAGGTTTTGCAGTTGACAACAAAACGACTACTGTTCATATTATTGTGCCACAAACTCGAAACTATCAAGGTGATTTAGACGCGCAGTTTTGCGCTCGCCTTACCTTTCAAAATACAACATGATCGCGCTTAATTGATGCCTAAACTGCCTAAACTACCTCCAAAGATGAGGCACACCATTTTCGAAACACAAAGTTCCACGAAGCTTCGAGCCTATACGACGTCACAGTAGCAACGACTTTGTAACCTGTGTATGTTGCACCCGAACAAAGGCCACCACTATGAAATATATCACGACATAAAGTTCACTTCGCCCCTGCTCTCAAATACAGCAAAGTTATCATTGATTCAAGCCTATAATGTTATTCTCTAGCTCACGCTAATTTAATACATGCACGTAATATATGACAGTTATCCCAAGATAATCCAAACCTATCTCCCACAAGGCCCAGGTAACACAACCCCATCGCCTTCAACAAAATGTATATTCTGAACCCCCAACGGACAAATATCGCTCGGCCCTGGCTGCGTCGAATTCACCATTAAAACCTCAAGAAGAAACATCTGCAATAAACGCCGACGCAGCACACCCCGGACGGTTGAAGCAGTAAGTACAACATTCCAATGAAGTCTGCGAGAGATCAGAATATTCCGAAAAGAAACCCGGGACACCTTCAATATCGTCCGGTGGGAGGTAAGACGGACCTGCGCGTTCCGGTGGCACCATTGTTGTAAGAACTTCATCTACGGTTTTAGTAACGGGGGCGCCCGGGAAGTTTATCATGGTGCCTGATGTTATGTGGATTTCGGATATTAGAGAGAAATTGAAGGTCGAGGTAAAGGTGCAGGGTTTCGTGCGGGTTATGGTTTTGCTGATGGTGGGCGTATGGATCGGGGTGATTTTGGAGCATGCCGCCGCGATGGTTTTCGCTGAGCATTCGGATAGTTTACCGCAGCAATCTTTTTTGTGCCGGAGCTGGGGCTGGAGCTCGATCGTGGATTTCTCGAAGGCCAATCAAGCGTGTTGATCCGCTGGTAGAAGAAATTATATGCTGAGTAAGTAACTGCTTCCCTGACTACTCAAGTAATTTAAAACGATAAAAGCAAAATATCAAATCGTTGAGAGCAAATTGCCAAAAGAACGATACTACATACGTTGGAACAACCACTGTCGAAAGGTATTGGGTATATGTCGGCGGGAGTAGTGTAATTGTAACACTAGCATCACTATTCTCAAAGTTAGGTCTGTAGAATTTGTTTAGCCCCCCCAAAATAATGGATTGCTGCTCAAACATGAGTGTATCTGTTCCAGTTCCCGTTATAACTCCCTTGAATTCAGTGGAACAACTCTTCTTCGCCGTCACGGTCCGTGTGATGATTTTATTAAGCGTCGAGATAAATCCATGTGCACGAAGATACGAAGAACAATACGACTGTGGATGTTTCTGCTTTAGGATGATCGATTTAGCGCACTGTTCGTTGCACTTCGGCTTCTGATTGAGCGTTTCCAGCGTGCTTGCGTTGGAAATTGCTAGATTTGAAGCGTAAAGCAGGCAAAGCTGAGAGCACCGTGGGACGCATGGCGGCTCCTTCCCGTTTCGCAAGGGGATTAAGAAGGTGTACAGACAACAAAAGAACCCAGGACCAGATCGAGGTTATAAGACTCCAGATAAACTCAACTTGGAGATGCGGAAAGATCGATCGACCTTGGTAAAACGCTTGGATAGGGCTGGGGATTGTGGAAACTGCATTGCATTGCAGCCACCACAATCCTTGGAAATGCACTTTATCAAGGGGCAAAATTTGAAAGCTGAACGCTCTGGGCACTCCCATTGCGAATATTGAAGGTAGGGGGATTTGGAGGTGCAATCGAGTCGCTCAGCCAAACTTGGCAACGGAGATTCCCTCACAGGCTCACCGATCCTCAACTGGATGTGTTATTTTGTAGTTATATATATTGTGTGTTATTACGGTTGCTAAACACATAGATTTCATGATATAGAGTGCGCTTGGAATTAATGATTTTCAAGCCATACACGAGTATAAATATAAACTCGTAGCTGTGTAGACAGTAGAAAACCCCCCAAAATATTTCTGATCGATCACTAGCATGAATATTTCACCAACAACTTGTGAAATCGTTATATATTTATTCGATACGAATCAACACTGCAAGTTATGATCTAAATGATTTTCAATAAACTAAAAGGTGAGAAGAGTCTATCGATATATCCGTCTATATACAATTGGACGAAAATATATACAAATATGATTGAATTTAACCATAAAATCCCGTATTCACGCGTCGCACCGATGCGTAACCCTTTTCTTGTTATAGATTGAGACAGCTTGTTCGAATTAATAGCCAAATGAGCCTGGCAGTCGGTAGCCTAGGGTCCTCATTATCCTTTCTGCGATTAAAAAACACTGTTAGTATACTTTTAGTGTTCACAACAAAGGAGCATCGACGATGCCAAATATGATTTCCGAGCAGAGATGAGTCTTACCTTTATAAAAGCAATTAACAACGGATGCAGCAAGAGGTGGTGGTGCCGCAATATCCAAAACCGCACATCCAGCAGTCGCGAGCCTCGAGCTTGCTTGGTTGGACCTCTCGGCTCTTCAAGAGGGTGGATTTGATCAATTCGGTCAATTCGGCTTCTGGGAGACGCTTGTGAAGCTCTGGGGAGAGCTTGAAGATGATGTCGCTTTCAGCAGCTGGAGCGGCAGAAGCTCCTGCAACAATGGTGAGGGCAGTGAAGATGACAATTGAGAACTTCATTTTGAGTTTGATAATGTTTCAAAGAGTCTTCTGGGACTTTGAAAAGTGGTTGATTGTTTGATTTCTGGACTCGTAATTCGATTGTTGGCTTTGCTGATGATGAAAGAAGGCTTTTCATGAAGGGCAAGTTGTGTCTTTCTTATAGAAGACCAGCAGATATATCTGTGTATATTCTTATCTGGCTTCTCAAGCTCACGGTGAGATTATCTAACGGTAATACGGTCCGATATCCTGCAAACTAGGAGGTACCGTTGCAAGATTTACAGATTTATTGCTATACCAACGCCGCATATACAAGTACCGAAAGCTGTATAAATCCTCGTATCTGGATCTCCGTCAGTACAGCCCCCGTCGATAAGGATACGCCGATGCCCTAACCTAGTCTCGGGCCCTATGCTGAACAATGCAATGCATACCGCCCAACTATTTCATTCGACACCGTAGATCCATGGGATCAACCCCTGTAAATGGACAGATAAAGCTTCTTTATCTAAGTCAATAGAAGTTCTGAAACTCGACGTTTCCCTTCCTTCAGGTTGGGTCATGCCGCTATACCCAATATAGTGGCGCACAGTCATCAATGATTTCCTATCGTACCAGGATTGTGCTTATTAATACGGACTATACGATGTGTACACTTTGAGTGATTAATTGATGGGCAAGCATCCAACAAATAGGATCTCAGAGATGTAAAAATGCCTATGTCGTAGCTTGGGACGAAGGGTCTGCATATAATCGTAATAGGAAGTGCTAGGGTCGATTGTCCTGTCTCGAAGCGATGTCTAACCGGGTACCCTTCTGAACGTCCACGCTCCTTTACAGACATATGAATTACGCATGAATGCAGGGGTTTCAATTAATGTCGGCTAATCCAAGCCCTCGAGACTAGAGCTCGACTAATCAAAAATTCGATCGTAGTCTCGGAGATGCAAGCCGCTCCCAAACCTTCTCAACATGAATCTGTTAAACTTGATATCCAAAAAGCTTGTTAATACGTGGGTCTACATTAATGTGGGGTGACATTCTGGAAGCAAGTTTCTTGCTTCGCTTTCGCTATCGATCTCAGCCCCCCTGCGGGAAGAGGCGACGGGGAAAGTTGTAAACAGCCACCCATCCAGGGCAAATTGGTTAAACCAAGATTTTACAATGGCATATACGTAGACAAATATGGCATTTGAACTCTCTACGGATGTATTTTATCACTTGGAACCACTTCATCAATCACATGTAGCTCTGCTCGAATCTGTCTCAAACAACTTGCAGTTCCAAGGCTTGCCGATAATTACGAGCTCGGAATTCGAAAAATACAAATATAAAAAATATCGCGATATCTTATCTTGTCTCAGAATCATCTCGTGAGTGATTTGATGCGAAACTTTTCTAAGACAAATCGATGTGTACAATATATTTCAATACGAGTTCGATAAAACCGGCAGCTTATGAAATT